>JAULBR010111930.1:0-10202 GCA_032355825.1 Melanodrymia aurantiaca
GTTTATCAAATTCCGTGTTGTGTGCTATTCTGTCTATGGGATAGTGCACATAAAAGACCCCTTGCTGTTTTTCGTTACGAGTAGCCCATGAAGTGGTGACAGTGAGTTTCCTTTGAGACCATGTGTCAATATAACCATGCATCTGACATCCAATAACCGCTGATTTATAATCGATATGTTCGAGTGACGTCATTAGACAAACACACTTTATCTGGTCTACACACAGTGGTGGAGACAATCAAATCAATGGTCGAGTCGGAGTTCTGAATTTTCCCCGATGCAGAAATTCTAACGACCTGAAGCCAGTGGGAGCTCTTTATACAAACACTGGTTACACACACATTACACACTATTACTGCAGCATGCATTTTATACTGTATTATTCGATTATTTACAATGTTGGATATTGGAGAACATTTTTATAACTTGAACTAGTCAAGATTTTACAATATTGTGAATATCAAAAATATTCTGTATTTTGTTTAATGTGGATCATTGCTGTAAATATATTCTTATTTTTGTATGTGTGATTTGTTTTTGATACATGAATCTTTTTCTGTCGTATATACGTAACATCATACAACTGACTATAATTATGTGTAATATTATAGTACCTGGTTTGAATCGATCATCTCACTCCAACCTTTGGTTGACTCACTGCTACCGTTCCCCATTTGTAACTTTTAGATTTAACCTATTTATTTATTCGTTCTTTATTAGCAATCACCTAATTTTAAATTGTTCCATACTATAATACATGTAGTAAGGTTTCCTGCAGATTAATCGTGCTGGGGTGTCGTAAAACATCAATTCATTCATTCATTCCTGCAGATTAAAGTTCTAAAAATGGTATGACAAAGTATAATTTGAGTAGACTTGTTGGAGTAACACATTTTGATTTGAATGAATGATATTAGGTGTCAGAAAATGGTAAATGATAATAATATATTAAAAATCCGGTGTCCCCCACCGAACTAGCATAACCGGTGTTCAGCACCGTACAAACAATGAATGAATGAAACTAAAAACAATGATGAAATTTAAAAACAATTGTGAAACTAAAAAATTATTAAACTAAAAACAATTAGATATACTTAAAATTTATTATAAAATCCGGTTTCCCGGAAGAATTGTAAAACAAGATGCGGGTGGAACCTAAAAGAATCCACCACACATTTTGTCTAACTGGCGATAAATGAACACAACCCACTGAGTTAAATGAGTGTGGCCAATACGAGAACGACACAAGACTACTTCATCCTTCCTGCTCCGTCTATAGGAGGACTGCCACTCTCCCAAGACGGGCTTGACAGAATGAAGCTTGTTCGCTCCCGCATTGTCCACTTTGCCAATCAGACATTTTGATTTGAAGTTGATTTTCATGTACTTTTTAGATTGCTTAAGACTGTAATTTCAATCTTATTATATGTATACATTTATGTGTATTTATATTAAAAACATCTCAAAATGTTATCTCTATTGCCCTCAAATGTGTAAATAGATTAAAATATAATGTTTAATACACTGTTTGTGAAAAATTTACTTGAGTAAATGTTGAGTAAAGATGAGGAATGTTAATGGCAAGTTGATAGTTTGGACGTACATGTAGTTGATAACGAAGATAGGCTGAGTTGATCTATTGAGCTGAAAACAGCTGGTAAAGGGTGAGGTAAGAGGAATTCAATAACACAATGCAGAACAGCAATAACATTTATAAGTTGTAGTGTATTCAACATCACAATTTTTTATATTGTATTGTACATTTTACTGAACACCAAATAAACCTATGGCTACTGTAACGCAATTATAGGCAATTATCCATCCCATGCAAACATTTTTTTATTTAAAAAAATTCTTAAGTGCGAGGAATTATCTATTTCTCGCAGTCAACAATTTACGTTGCATAAAAATTTCAAAAAGCTAGGTTTTACGAAATGGGGTTATCGTCTCTAAGACTTGCACTCGACTAACTAACACACACACACTCGTCAAAACAAATTAGACAGAAATTAACATATTATACACACTGTATTTATATTTTATGTAAAATAATGAATAACTAACTATTCCTTGCGCCCACCAAAACACATTATCTTAAAATGCTCTGACATTTATTTAACGCTAAAATATCCATCGTACTGGACAAACACATTGTATACGACACTGATCCCAGACGTTAGACAACAAATTGGCAAACATCCATTTCACTACACTTGCGTGATACAAACACGACATGTCTTGGCTAACAATTTAAAAATAAACCTTTAGGTTTCGCGATGTAATAGGTAATCTGCCTTGCGTTCAATAGGGCGAGCGTTCTGCTACCGAGACAAACACGTTTTGTCACCGGTGTTTGCATCTAACATTAAATGAATAATTATGATAGTACCCGATCGGTACCAGTCAACTTGTTTGTCTCAGTAGCAGAACACTCGCCCTATTGAACGCAAGGTAGGAGTTGGCACACTTTTGAAAAAGTGGGTTAACAATGATACAAAGTTTAAAAAGGCGGATGCAAATTTTTGGTGTTCAAAAGACGTTTAAACGTGTAAATTATATGTCACCAAATGGTATGTGCACTTAAAAGTTCTTTTGAAATTTACCTTACAAAGCGGTAGACAAAAAAAGAGAAATGAACATTCTGTTTACGAAGTTATATTTGTATAAAGACGGGACGTGATGATTTGTTTCAGATTAGTTTATCTCTGAACTGTGAGTCAGTTTCAACCTTTTCTCTTTGAATCGTGAGAGTCTTATGGCATTTATATGTCATTCCAATATGTTAATTGTCAACTGCGTGTTTGGCCCGTGCTTATCCCATGACGATGGCTAAAGTGTATGCTTGTAACTATATAACACTATCGATGCGTACCTATTCAAATGAACGACAGTTAAATATTTACCACTTAGTCCCTCCGACTCTGTTGAATTAATGGTGATTGTACAAGTTAACATTGAATTGTATGCAAACTATTGTCGATCATACACGAACACTGGATAAAATCAAACGAACGGACATATCAAGAAAATATGTTTAGATCTCAAATGGCTGCTGTTTTACAATAGTTCAAGAAACCTTTGAAGGACAAGGGTTTTGATGGATATTGTGCCTGATAAACGTCACTTGTGGTGAGTCGGTTCATGCACCGATTCAAATAGCATTGGACAGTCCAACACTATAATCGCTCGGACAAACCAGCCGTTATGAAAAGAACACCAGTTTAGCCATGTTTATGATGTGTACTGTTAAGGCACTCCGTTCTAAATCAATGTACATGTAATACATATTCAATGTTGTTGTATAGGCTATTTCTACTACACATGTTTACATTGTAGTATAGCTAGATCCCGCTATCTAAACAAGACTGCTTTGAGAATAGAATACATACATCCAATAAACTCATTAAGTCCAGTCCGTGAGATTGCCGAATAGGTTGAGCATTGTCTGTCATTGTGAAAGACATTGTTTTGCAGTGAAGTCCAGTCCGTGAGATTGCCGAATAGGTTGAGCATAGTCTGTCATTGTGAAAGACATTGTTTATATAATTCCGGCTCAAATCAAATATTGGTTTCGTTTCGTCCATATTGACATACATTACCAATTCAGTGATTAGATTGTGTACATTTTACAGCACTCATGTTGGCTAACTATTAGTCAGAATGGACATGGTTATAATTAATGCCTACCATAAGATCACAATGTTTTAAGGTCTATGTCAGCGGAATAGAGAATATGTCTGCTAACATCCACAATCATACCACTGGTGTACTTAACCATGTCCAGGTCGAGCTCTGGGTATGTATCGAGCCAGTGGATGGATAGAGTATCGTTTTGCCAACTGAACCAGCCTCCAGGCCGATTCTGCATCAACCCAGACATGTAGTTGGGCTGCCACGTAGGGTGACAGTTGTGGTTTAAGCACATCACCTGCAGGTGCCTGTCCAATTTGAGCAGCTCCGGGCGCGCTTCCACTATCTTGTAGGTCAGATACTGGTCATTAAACCAATGTCGGTTCTGTTTCTTCGTCTGTAAAATCTCTCTTACTTTCATCATATAGCGAGAGTTCCGTTTGGACATGATGGTCCCATGATTGATTGAGTCAGGCCAGTGACCATACAGATGCCAATGTGGGGAAGCAACTGCCTCGTAACCGAAATATGAATTCGGTATTGTTTGTGTCCAAAGTATGTTTTGTTCCATGTATATTCCGCCGTACTTGAGAAGAATATCTGCACGCATTATTCCCATAGCAAGTTTCGGAGACAAGACGGCTCTGTCGTAAAGTGTCTCTGGGTATTCTCTGTATACAAAGACGTACCGCGAATCCTGCACCAGACGCGTCCACCAGGGACCCGACGGCTGCTGGACTCCGTGAACGTACACTTTATTAAGACCAGCTACAAAGATGGCGCTCAACATGCTTAGATATGTGGAGAACTTTAGATTACATTCTATGCATACGTAATGGCCTATCTTTGGTATTGGTATGTTCTGGTCGTATTTATACCGGACTTTGGTTGATCCGTATGAAACCACCCTGGCCAGCGTACCTAGTCTAGTGTCTATGTTCCATATATCCTTGGGGAATAACTGCTTCGTAATTCTGACACATATTATATGACCTGTCATATCTGTATTATAGTCATTTTCGGAAGAACATGGCTTCAATTCACCGCTTTCGTGTTTTCCAACAGATAATATAATGAGCATTTCTTCGTGACTAGTTGGCTTTGTAAATCCACCCTTTTTGGCAACAATAATTCCGTCTTCGTATATTGAGGTGTTGACTGGTAAAACACCAGACACGATTGAATTTGAACGTAGATGAACGGGAAAATCAACCCATATTGAATCTTCTGGAACATATATTCCTCCAAATTTTTCAAGGAATTCAAGCACTAAAATATATCTTTCGGCTGTTCCACTTTGAGGACAAACTGATTGGTTGAGTGGTTTGAGTAGGATATGGTCGATGTCTGTTAGTGTCTCATTAAACCACTGATAGTAGCCCTGTTCGTCCTTCAAAGGTAGTTCTCCATAGTGGAAAAACACTTTGTCTGGCCTCACAGCACGGTGTGCACTTCTCAAAGCCAAATAGTGTCTAAATTCAAACACTCTACGGCCGCACCAAATGTAATGCAGTATAGCGGGTGCTAGATCTGGCACAAGGTCTAGGTCTGTAGGATCCTCATCTTTTAGTGGGTTCGGTATGTCTGCATGAACCGCCATTGATTTCCTGCCTTGCTCCACGATAGGAACGTGCAGTTCGTGTGTCTGACTAGCAAGCAGCTGGATGTTGTAGTAGACGAGACAGAGAACAAATCCAACTATAATCCAAATCAGGATTTGTCTCCGCTGTTGCCTAGAGCGGACTTTGTGGCACAGTCTGTAGTACTTCATCTCAAGAACGTCTGCTGTGTCTACAATAATATAAAGATTTGCTTTATTCGCTGGATGTAAACATCATCTGAAAACCCATATTATGAAGTAGTTTAAGTTGTTATCATAAAGTTATATTAAGTCTGATAAAAAAAATAGATTTTTAATTGATAAACGCTATTGAACCATTTGAATCGGGTTGGTTCTTTTTTTCAAATGATACGTTTGTGTTTTATATACATACTATTTTACAAAATGAAACAGCTAGCAAACAAACAATTATAGTTTTTCAACAAATGTGTTCTATACTTCAATGTAAAACTAAATAACAATATACCAATGTAAATAAACATACCGGTTAGATATCTTCTCCGTCCACAATCATAACATGTTTTTACTTGTCCTTATGACAAGTTAATGAAATAATCATTATTACCACCACCACTGACAATTACAACATTATTCTGGATGGTAAAGATTATTTCGTAAAGGTGCACAGTACTCCCTGGCTGGTACCCATCTACCGCGCGGACTCCGTACAGTGCAAGTTCACGCCCGTTAGCTATCTTTTCACTGCAAAGTGAACGTGTGCTGGGAATAATACCTGACATATTGAGTCTATGTTAACAGGCGACAGTTCTTTTGTGTTCGGCATGGATCATAAACAGTGTGTTTTACCATGCAGTACAGCACGCTTTCATCTTCTTCGTCTCACTTTCCCTGAAAACATCCACGGTCTGTTCGACCTGCGACTGTTGTGATCACTATGGGATACGACGTGTGTGGGTGCAACATAACTAAGCATTGTCGTTGCCTAAAATACCATTCAAGTTCACTGTGACAAAACCAAAGCTCAACATTAACGAAATATGCTGGTTTAAAACAAACTAGCAGCACAAATATCATAATGAAGACTGATGCAATAACCTACTTAGATCTATTACAGACATACATAATTATTTTTGTATATTAATGTTTTCTGTGAATACAACAAAGACATGATGTATATCTTACGAGTGCCATCGATGAGGCACAATAGGCTCGCATTTAACTAACTTTGCCACTCTGGGCCTGTATGCATGAAGAACGAATACCTCGTATATAATTATGTGGAGCGGGTCGTACCTCACTGCAACAGCTTTCGCATGAGGTTCGAGAAGTCGAAGGATCAATCCTCGGTGGACACGTTGGGCTATATCCCGTTCCAACTAATGATCCTTGACATGTTCATTAAAGATTCTGGTATGTGATATCCATTCTGCACATGTGGGAAAATGCACATAAAATACCATTGCTGTTAATCGGTCAGAGTATCCTATGTGGCGGCCACGCTTTCTTCTGATTAGGCCTATTAATAATATGCTGTCGTTAAACAGTCAACATTATGCGGAAATTCACGTTTAACTATGTTACAGGCTTTGATGTTTAGTTTTAAAGAAAGTAATCACGCTTCCATGTCAAAGCTGGGCTATCTTGCTCAAGTGGTGGCAATCGTCTAGAACGAATATACTTGAAAATAACAGTAGACCTAGCACAGTTTATTGTTGATTTAGTTGATGATAATTATACGATTGAAATACATTACCTAAAAGACGAACACAGGGATCTGTCAAAGTCAACCATTCCGCCGTTCTCATCGCTGTATCTATTCCTCGCCTCTGTTAATGTATATCTGACTGGGCTGCGACATCTCGCCACTAGTTGGACACAAAATTGCGAAAAAATACGCGAATTAGCGACAATTTTCAGCAGGAATCACACTGAATTGGTACTTACGACACATTTACGTATGTCGCACGAATATTGTACGAATGTCGCACGAACTCCCGGCGAAATTATTTGGGCCAAAATTCACCTGGAGTTTGCATACATGTCGCGCGACAAAATTGCGAATTTTTGGCACTTGCGACTGTCGTGCAACAGTCGCACGACAGTTATGCGTGACATAATTGCGAAACTGCGAGTAAATTGCGACATTCGCACGCACATTTTGTCCCCAATCAGTCACAATTTAGTTTCATATAGGTCGCCAATCCCTCACAAAGTTGTCTCACATTTCTCGCACTTTCTGACTCACGGAAACTAAATTGAGAATGGTTCAAAGACTATTTTGAGAAAATTTGTCGCGCGAATTTTTTGAACATGTTCAAAATTCCAGAATTGAAAACCCAAGCAAACGTTTCGAGATATTATATTTTGGAAACTCCCTCGCGTATGCCGTTCGCAATTTGTCGCCAACAGTCGCAGCCCAGTGAGATACTACCTTTTGTCTTTGCTATTAAAAACAAAATGCGAGAAGCACCGATAAAGGCGGCGATCGAAGCTCGATTTATGAGATCAATATGAGATAGCAGAATGCCAGTGACTGCTTGATCACTGCGCAACATAGGTTACTCGTAATCCACGTAATCCTCGTAATCATGTATGGGTTTGTTCTTTCTTTCCAACTCTTCTGTATATCGTGATTTATGTCACATTTCTAAGTCAGGTTACCATACTTCATTATAATTGCCTGTATAACACGTTGTTGTGCATTATTTATGTGATAGCAAACGGTTATTACCAGTCATTTGAAACTTTCCAATAGGCTACATACCAAACGAAATCTTGAAAGTCATTATTACCTACATGTACATGTATTTCTAAATCGGTTTAAATTACGTCCATAATATTGCTTCTTTCGGTTCTTTCGAATAGTGTCACTGCACGTATGTATCTCGATATGTCCAGTCAGAGTATAACTATAATAAGTGTTGTTTGGGCTAAAAAATGTGTGTGTGACGCACGCGCATGTGTGTGTGCGTGCGTGTGTGTATGTGTAACAAACATCTCAACCTCCACTGGAGAACCGAACTGGAACCCCCTGTATGAGAGTCCAGTGCTCTACAAATTGAGCTAAAGGGAGGAACTTCCCTAGATAGCTGAAGCTAGAAGAAACACTTTATACTAACACTACTAGATTATTAGACTTTCTGCGGAGGAGAAGTCAATTACTTCAGCGTTAACACCTATACCTATTAAAATAGACATGTCTACTTAGTGTCAACGGTCGCATTTTAAAATACTTTTCCTTTTACATCATTATTCTGTGAATGAAGTTATTGTGTATGTGCGTATGTTTACTTGCAAGTACACCCACGATATGACTCCTGCACAATGGAAGATTGCACTAAAGGTTGTCCTTTATTTGTAGTCCTTTTTATAAATTAGTCCGACATCGTTTGTTAGATTCATTCATTCATGACCCACTGAAAGGGACTAGTCAATAGTTGACAATGCTACGTGTTGTCTGAGACAAGTGGAATGTTTCACCTCTGTTCCACTCTGACGTGCGACAGAACAGGCATTACCTTTTGAATATGATTAATGGACGCTTTACATGGGTGATGTTGACCTCGGACAAATAGAAGAAAATCACGTCTTTCGATATACGAGTCTAAATGTTTGCTTGCATCTACTGTGACTAGTATGCACATCGGTACTTGCCTGTGTCAGACACTGGTCGGTGTAATTTACTAAATGGTGTACATCATCTACCCATTTGGTTCGCCGCTGGTGTAAACGGAATGCACGTGCTGTACGAATGCAAGTCTGGTAATATCGTGTAACATAATGTGTTAAATAATAAAATGAAACTTTACGGAATGAAACAAATAGCCTGATCCATTAAACGAGATATTACCTACAAGTCTTAGCGTAACAAAGAAAAAACCCTGTGATTAATGCAAATCTGGTTTGGACTAACGTTCCTATAGGTTTGTAAGTCCGATAATATTATATATTGTTTCGGACCAATATTCGGGAATAATTCCTACGGACTTCTCTATTCCTTTTACACCAGTACTGCGATTAAAAAGCCAATCGTCTCAAGCAGGAATCGAACCCAGTATCTACCACTATAATTGAACCCGGTGGTCGAAACACTATACCACGGAAACCAGTCATATAAGTATATACTAGTATATTACTATGTGTGTCTCGCCTACTTGTTATGCCCTATCCACCATTTGTAATTTATAAGTTAGAACTGTAATATTTAATTGGTTACGTTACGAACGACAGACAGGACGAGTTTATACATACATGTAACATGAGTGTTCTTTAATGGTTGAATGTGTGGAGCTCACGTTCATGTGCAAATGATATATGCAAAATAAACACCATCTGTAGAGTTTAAACAAACGCAATTCAATATAGAGAACAGAGATGCAGTGTGTGAAGTGGTCTTATCAAATTACTGTCATTCTTCAAGTAGTACACGTGCGTAACGGACACGTGCGTAACGTGATATCGTTAGAAGTCATTGAATTGAGGTAAATGTTAAACGGTTCAAACAAGGTTAAGCATATATGTCAATATTACACACCAAGTACGCAAACACAGCCTTAGTAGTGCATTGCTAATCATTTCACAAACAGCAGAAATGCTTAGCAATGCTTTGTATTGAAACTGAATAGGAAGAAATAGAATTGTTGAAAGTATTATGATTGTAAACTGGTATAGAAATATGTACACTATACGACTACACAGAACTGAGATATAGAAATATACACCGTGTACACTGATATAGAAATACATATATACCACTACCGGTGTACACCATTGTCTAAAGAAAGCTACATTTCCGCTCGGTTTAATTGGGAAGGTGTGAGAACAAATACTGAAATTAGCAATAGATGAAGTATTCAAGGACTTGCATGGAATTATAGTCCAGCTCCCAGATACCAATTTTCATAAGAAAACTACATATTATGAAGATTTTATGAAACTTTCAGGGATTGAAGGTAACATATATAGATTCAATCTCAGAAGGGGTGCCCAC
>JAULBR010111940.1:0-19922 GCA_032355825.1 Melanodrymia aurantiaca
CAATCATAGAGACTTAAGTTTTTTCTTAGACTTAAGTCTTATTTCTGACTTAAGTCGCTTGATAAATACCGGCCCTGTACTTTACCCGAAGTAAAGATGAATTCAACCTAATTGCAGCACTGAGTGGAACGGGACAAAATCAACTAATCTACAGAGTAGGACCGATCTATTTACTTTACGGCATCATTTAATATAAAATCATTGGACCCGTTGTTAACAATAAACCAAATGTATTACACAGAAACAAGTTACAAATGGCATTAGATGCGCATCTACGCTGGCATCCATCTTCAAACTCGGGTGTGTGCCGTCAAAACACGTTTAAAGGCACACACCCACAAGTTGAAAGGTTGAGTTTGCCTTTAAAAGACAAATAGATAAGCGAATAAATCCACATAAACACATCCATATTTACACGAAGAACGCAAATATACAAAAAAACTCAATCTAGAACAGCGTCTTGTCAGGTATATAAATAATCGGCTAGATGGCTGTCCTCGTTTTTCTCCAGTGTGTCATACAGAATCCATTTAACGCATGTTAAAGACACACTCCCGAGCTTAAATACTGAATTATCATGATTCCACCGTACGTGTTTCATCTAATGATATTTGTAAAATAGTTCTGACTAATAGAGCATGTTCTATGTACATGTATTAAAGTAAACATTTAGGGCCGATTTCTCGTCACCGGTTTAAACCTGATCACCGTTTTAAACTCTGATTAAACACGGCTAAACAGCAAGTTTTAACCGACCGTCGGGTTTAAACCGGTGTAAACGTAACCCAAGTCCGCCGGGAATGCAAATCGGATTTTTATCCTATCATAATTATAACGAACAATTCGATAAATAATTTTTTTTTAATCCGGCGATCATTGCTCAGTATTAAATTCACCGTGTTGACCAGTAAATTATTCTAGTTAACTTGTCAACAGGGTATACGTTTTCAATCAAACACTGAAGGGATTTTTTATAAACTACATGCACGAAGCCAGCGACTTGACAATGTGCCATGGAAGGGGCTGGAAAAATAATAACCCAGGGCAGTCATATCATAACAGTTATCCATTATATATAACAGTTGGGCAATCTATACGGGCGTCTTTGAACGCGTGATAAAATGATAAGATCTATGCGGTATCATAATTATACCGCCGTAAACCATGGACATATTTGAAAAGGTCAATGAAGCACATAGATAATATACTTGTTATAATAAATAATCGGATAATAGCAGCGTACGGTTTCTAATGTCAAAAGTAAAACTGATTCCTTCGATCCGCCATTGACTGGTGTTGGACTGTTAAAGACGATCAATTGTTTAAATATTATTTGTTTCTTTTTATTTTTAGTCTCTCGTAACTCTATGTTGAGTGGCTTTTAAAATACTGATGTTAATGTATTATTTTAGAAATGTATGTATATATTATTGTATTTTAAAAGGTGAGACGTTAATAAAATATTGAATTGAATTGGAATAACAGCGAACATTTCACTGACAGCTGTTTGAAGAGTCGATGACATAATTTCCACCGTCAACAGACGGGTCTCAGCAGATGTTTTTTTTTACAAACTGGCTCTGATCAAAGTCTAGTATAAATAATATCACATTTTGAGTAAAATATTTCTCCTTGATGGGGATAGTCAAGTGTATTAGTTATGAACGAGATGCCAGTGATTAGTTACTTACCCGAGATCATGGTCAGTGAAGTACGATATCTTTATGGCATCCAATAGAGTACTGACCACTATCCGTGGATCAAACATTCCCATCAGAGCTAACATTTTCTGGACTTTACCTGTAATAATTTGTAAGAAATTAACAAGTAGAACAATGCATTAAATACAGTCAAACATGCTATAAAATCACCTGTATATATTAACCACCTGTCTATATAGGGTAATTCAGATGTATCCTTTCTATATACTGATGCATGCATCTTAATCTGTATATAAAGGCCACCTGCTCATAAAGGCCACTTTTTGTAGGTCATTTAGGTGGCCAGTACATACAGGGTTGACTGTATTTTGAAAAAATGAAAGTAGGCCTACTACAGGCATTCTAGAATGTAGTGGCTTAAAGTGGTTCAGTCATCATTTTATTGAAAAAAGCACAATCATTTGACAATGAAGTCAGTTGTACTCAACAAATTTGTACGTTACCAGAAGAGAATACACTGTTCTTTTTTATCTAGATAAGTGCATACATTTAATATATGATTCTAAAAAAAAATATGTCAAAACGTCATTACATTACGTAAAATTGCTTGTTACATGTCATATGAATATCTCGCAAAAATAAAACACCCACAGAACGATATGTAAAATATCACAGTGATTTAGTGATGTAGTTACCCATCATGAAGATAATCTCTGCTTCCAAACTGGCTTCTCTGGTGACGCTGATCAGAGATATTTCCAGAGCAGTTGTCAAAACACCGAGGGCGTCTGACCACAGCACACTTGGATCTGCAGTGTTCGTCCTGCAATATAGTTTAGTTATAAGACATGTAAATGTATATACATAACCGCTATATATGTGTGTATGTATTGCCTGGCTCAGGTTGACTGTATGTCATCACAGAATAGGTGGTGACTTGGTATTCTAGATTAGGCTACATTTACTCATGGCAGCGACGTTGGAGCGTTTATTTAAGGGTTGTGGGGGATCCAATGATAATTATCGTTATTAAGCAAGGCTAAGTATGTTTGAATTTGGCCAAAAAAATCGACAATTTGGGGTGGGGACCAAAGCATGGTGTTGCAATGATTGGCATTAATCGCTGCTCCAGAACATCAATTATTGTAGGAAGTCTAGGAACCGATTGCAGTCGATATGAGCCTAGCTATAACACTGTTTGAGCATTATGAAGATGAAATAACACCTACGGGTAAGGACATTAAATTTTGAATAACAATGAATCCATCCAATAAATGGTTTGATTGTAAGGTCGCTTTTGTAATCAAATTTAATATATTATAGTAACATGTACTTTGTTATTGGGCAGATGTAAATATGTTATCATGCAGATACAGAGTCTTAATATGCTACTTTTAGTAACAATGCCAATGAAATAAAACAACAACGAAAATCAACATATGTAAGAAAATAAACCTGCATGTAGTATAAGATTAACCTACCCACTCCTAATCTGTTTGGCAGCAGTGCGTGCCATTGCATGTCCAATGCGAAGTTTGACCTGACTGAGCCGCAGAACATGTGGTAAATAGATGTTCTCCATGGGGTTCACTGGTGTAGACAGATGATCCTTCTTTCCTTTCGGATAGTAGTGTTCTATCTTCTGTCCCAAGTTTTCCATCTGCAGCGAAAACATGAACAGTTTTTAATTACTACCTATGATGGGGAAAATAATGTCCGTATTTATCTAATGTTACAGTCATACTATACAAAATCGTACATCACTCTAACTATATATATCGTGTAAAGATTGGCTGTTTTTAAAAGTTGAGCAGGTACCGAACAGAGCATATAAATGTGTTGTTATAAAATCATCACAGGCTCTTCAGAGTTCACCTTTTGTTTGTAATTAAATACTCAACAGTTTTGTAATTATTTAATTATATATTTTTAATATATATTGTTATTTGCAGACACACCTGCTTCAGGATAAGCTTCTGTGCATATACGTAGTCGTGTAGACTGTTCTCCAGGAGAGAATCTGTGTCATGCTCAGATCGGTTGATAGCTTCGAGATCCATTTTGAAAATCACGCAGACGGCCAAGAGATGCTCACCAACAACTGACAGCATTGGGATATTACTCAAGTGCATGATGGCATCCTGGAAAATATAAATTACATTGCTAGATTTATAACCATCACACTTAAAGAGAATAACTCACCATTTTGGGGTAAAAAGTGCGATCATGTAAAGCGAATGAATTTGCATATAAACAAATAACATTTATTAACAATTCTTTATAGGCAAGATATATATTAAGGACTGTGCATAAATGGCAATGTGTTTCACAATCTGAACAATGTTCGAAATGTGGGGAGGGAGTAAAATCCAAGTTCGGATTGCATTTCATGTAAAACATCAGTCTATGTTTTATGTTAGAATTAGAAGGGGAGGGAGTGGGGTCAAATATAATCTGTGGATTGTGAAACACATTGACATTTATGCACGATCCTTTATAGGCAAAATAACTTAGTCACTTTTCGAGCCAATTCTTGATTTGTCCAATCAGAATAGAGTGTTTTATACCTTCATATACATGTATTAACATCTGATATCTCTTCTTCCAAGCAAAAAATTTTCCTTTCTATATTTTAAATATCAACGCTTTCCAAATCAGTAGGTTTGTGCGTGAATTAGTCAGAACAGCTTACCTTCAATAGCTGCATGGTGTGTTCCAGACTCTTGCCCTCAATGATGTTCAGGTATGCGCCCTGGGCAAAGAATTCAGCCTGCATCTCATCATCACCACATGCCTCGGATTCACCGAGTCCTTCTGCACAGTACTGTCGACAGTCTGCCAGTTCATTCAGCACCTTGTTGTCAGGTCCTGACAAATAGGTTACATGATGCATTATTAATTATGTTGATTTGTTTAATGACACCACTGGAGCACATTGATTAATAATCAGTGGCTATTAGATGTCAAATACAAATTTACGTTGACACATGGTTACAGAAGAAACCTGCTGTCATCACATAGGCTACTCTTACCGATTAATAGTATGGGATCTTTTATGTGCACTTTCCTACAGACAGGATAGCACACAACACAGCCATTAACGAACTAGTCGTTCACAGTATGCCAACGATTTATATGCTACGTGATGCCGCATTATATTAAATTATAAATCCATTGCATCTATTCTAGAATGTTGAAATGTCTGTAGAGTAAAATCAACCTTAAATCACAAAGACTGATTGTATCTACGATCTCTTAATACAAAGGTTTGTGATTGAAGGAAACAATAACGGAACAAACCTTTGACATCACCCATTCCTTGGATCTGCATGAGCAAGCTCTTGACCAGCAGCAAGCGACAGTCCAGCCAGAGACGTACGTCCAAGCGAGACCGACTCTGGAAGTTCTGGTATTGAAACTGACTGTTTCCAGGTTCCACCAACTTCACATCCATTGGTCGTCGAAATACACCACTGTTGTGACCTTTCATGGAGGACGGTCTATAGAAAATAGGAATATTGTTGTGTGTTACCTTCAACTATTGAAAATAGGATTATTGTTGTGCGTTACCCTTCTACTATTGAAAATAGGAATATTGTTGTGTGTTACCCTTCTACTATTGAAAATAGGAATATTGTTGTGTGTTACCCTTCTACTATTGAAAATAGGAATATTGTCGTGTTACCTTCAACTATTGAAAATAGGAATATTGTTCTGTTACCCTTCTACTATTGAAAATAGGAATATTATTCTGTGTTACCTTCAACTATTGAAAATAGGAATATTATTGTGTTACCTTCAACTATTGAAAATAGGAATATTATTGTGTGTTATCTTCAAACTTAAATTTAACATACATTAGCTGAGTTTACAATTTGATGCAAACTTCAGATCAACAATATTGTTAGAGAAAATCTATTGAAGAAAAACATACTGTTACTGTAAAACAAGTATTAATCGCATGTATGTATTTTTTCACATTTGTAGTTTAACAGCAAAAATTACAATCATGCAAATAATTTATATTAATGATATACATTGTATAAGACAACAATTTCTTGTTTGCAATTCAAACAAAATTATATCGCAAATTGATAATTTTTTTCCAAATCGTGGAAATTTACAGCCACGAATATTACCTGTTTTAGAGTAGTTTTTTTTTCTTCTAATAATCACTCGACAAAATATGAACATGCTTTGATTGTACAAATATAAATAATAAAAGTAATTTAAAAATTATTCATGCAAGATAGCAGACATTTTAACTGATAAAAATAACAACTGTTCCATAATTAAAATCTATGCCAATGAATTGTTGATTACAATAGCCTACCAGGAAACAATAAAAGTGATGGTAAATGTTTCCACTGTGAAAATGACATGCATAATATTATATTAGTTTATACAAATGCCTTCATTTCACTATTGGAGACTTTGCAAACAAAATGAAGCATGAATAAAATATTAAATACGATTTCATAATACTCAAGTAAAATGAAAATGTACGTAACAAGTTCACATTACATACATGTAGAAAGTTATTCTCAGTTATTCTATGTTAGTTCACATGTGTACAACATATGCCCAACTTAGTGTATGGTGACATCATGCAATCAAAGTATTTTATAGAAAACCAATGTAATTTACTGTAATATATTTGACATTTTATACTAAAATTATACTTCATTGTCACGTGATCACACTTTTCCCGTCAAATTCATGACTGATGGTCTTTAAACAGGTTTGTTCATTGCACTTCACACACTTCAGGTAGTTTTGTTGTTTAGTAGAAAGCAAACCAAAACCAAAACTCAAACCATGCAGGTTATACATGTATTACAATAAATACACAAAGCATTCATAAGCAAAATTTATAATAAACGATGTATTTTTATACTTGTAATGGGTTTCATATAGCTTTGATTACTTAGTGGATAACCGAATTGACAACTTCAAACATTTTATAAAAAAAAATGTATTCTTATATATAGCTTGGCACAAGGATCTTTTATAATTTTATATTCAGTTGTGTGATGGCTTATTAAGAATGAGGCTTGTTGATTTCCTAACATCAAAAATAAGTATATAATGGTGGAATACACCTATTGCACAAAAATTCACAAGAAAGGATTATTTTAAATTTTATACAAAAATAAATATCACCAGAAAAAGTATAAACATAATTTTTAAGCAGGTTTTGTATAAATTCGTAAAATAAATATATTTGTTACATGTAATAAGGTTACAACTTAGCTTTAAGTAACATGGTTTAGATATTAAAATACATTTTTTATATATACATGTAGTTTGGTTTTGGCAATTTTGAACTATAGTCAAATCAATTAAATTACTGCTATAATAATATAATATTTCTTCTGTTCTTATTTGACTATTTTGGGTGTTGTTTACTGAGAAAACCACTAATTATGATCAAGTGATTTAGCATGGGTCACCTGATGTAAGAAAAGAATTTCACGCATGGACTATAGTAGTTGAATATATCAATCTTGCATATAATTATACATGTATATATAAGAGTAGAAAAAAAGGATATTCTGATAACCATAATGTTTTACTTATTTTGATTCATTCAATAAAATGAAAAACAGAAAAAGAAATTGTGCAAAGAAAATAAAACATGCGAGCACAACAGAAAAGTCAAAAGTTTGTTTAACGACACCACAGTTACAATTTTACATTGACAATTAATGATGACCTAATGGAAGTCAAACAAAGTGATTTCGACAAATGGTCTCAGAATAACTTGTGGCCACCACATAGGCTACTCATTTCAATTACCAGCACTTTCCCAGACAGGATAGCATATACCACATCCTTTGATGTTTCCATTGTGAACCGCTGGATGGAACTGGATAAATGCAGTGGTTCTATATAGGAAAATCGATCCTTCGATCTCGTATACCTAAGAGAGATGTTCTGACCACTGAGTTAGAACCAATCTCTTTCACAAAAAAGATAAATTAAAGATTCACGGAAGTTTAATTTTCCTTTCACAAATAACTCATCATGGAATATGATAGTTGATATAGTAAGAGTGTGCGCATGCATTGTTGTGTTGGTATCAGCTGATCTTGATATCCACTGCGGTCTCAGTCAGGCAAGAGTTTTTTGTATCTTTGTGTGTTCCGTGATATATTAGGGAAATGCATATAATATTCCAGGATAAGTATTTGTAGAAAAGAAATTTTACTCAAAACAAATTCATATTTACAATTTTCTCACCAGCAAATAGAACAATAAAGATCAAAACTCAAAACATGGGAAGTATGTAACAGAATAAAATAGCAAACATCAAAGGTGTAGTCAAATGATGTGTTACCTTTGTGATAAAACACATGTACTAGAACTGAAATATTAAAACAAGGAGTGCACAGTGGAAGTATACAGTACAGAGTTAAACATTGACATATTATAATGTTTACCTTTCAGAAATAGTTGTCAATTCCCTGTAAAGTTTATGCACAAAAGCATTAAGATGCACAATCATATTACAGCATGAGTCAATCAAAACACACTTGTAGTTATTATTTACCCGACTCCTAGTAAAAACGTTTCTTTTAAAGCAACTCTCTCTCTTGTTTTTAATATGCAAATTTTTCTTTTTCTCTCTACGTGTACATGTATTTCTTTCATTAAATGTAAAAATTGCCACCTACATACTTCGCATTAATTTCTATCGTGCTTTAATTTCATATTTTACAGTATATATATCAACATGTTGATGTTATTAATTGCACTCTTAAGTTTTAAGATAAATGCAACTGTATGTGTGCATCTGATGCTATTTGTAACATGTTTCTGGCTAATAGAGCATTTTCCATTATTAAAACTAACATGTACAACGTACTTCAAGAGAATTGCCTTAAAACACAAAACTGCATGCTAAATATTCTAGTTTGTTAAGGTATCAATTAAATGTCATGTAATACTAAAAGTTATATGGCAAACAAAACGCTGTCCACACAAAACAATTTCTGCATCTAGAGTAAATATAACACACCAAAACAAAATATTTCAAGGGATGGATTTAGGATTGGCCCCAGTACAGGGCAGTTGCTATACCATGGAACTAGATTCTGCTTGAATAAATGTGGACATCATTTAGATGAATATTTCGTATTACATAAACTAAAATTTCCCCAAGTAACACAGGTTAAAGATTGATCCAAACAAGGAAATATTTTGAAATTAAATAAGAATGCATAAAAGATGGAGGGGATATTTTGAACATTATGTACACGATTGTTGAGATAGTAGCCAAAGGTAAACAGTATAAACTGCTGATAAAGGGATTCTGTCACCTGATTTGGTGCCAAATGAATAGAATAGTATTACAAAATTCAATTTCCCTAAAACACAAAGCATTTTAAATTTGAGTAAAGCATAGGGTTGGTTTGAGTCATTTTTTTCTGGATTGTTCAAACATGTTTACCACATAGAAGTACCACAGATCTGAGAAATTTAATGCCAATAATGCGAGACAGGTCCCCTTTAAATAATAACTATCAAGTATACATTTGCACAAGTTTAATAACGGAACATTACCTTGGGGCAGGGGGCACGTCTTTCTTGGGTTTAAACAGGTCGGATGACTGCAACAACTTGAGAGCAGCAAACACAATGCGAGCTGCAAGTGGAGCGTGATGTTTCTGACGAGCAATGGCCGCCTGTTCCAACTTACACAGCACTACAAGTTCTAACTCAGCAGCCGGCAAGCCAGACACACCTGCAAATATAGTCATGTATACAGAGGTTTCCTCAGAGCCATGAGGTGTAGGGGGCCCCTACTTCTTACATGTTAAATTTGAAAATGTAATGGCCTTTAAAAAATCCTTGGAAAACTAGAACCATTGTTACAAGCCCAAGGAAACTGGCTATAAGTTGTTATAATATATATAGAATACTAAACGACTTTCAGTTTAATACCATTTTTATGAACGAGTATATTAAAAATGGTATTGAAATGAAAGGAGTTTAGTATTTTATTTATTACGTATACATGTTTAAAGTAAAAAATATATAGAAATAAGCATACAGAAACTCTGTCAATGTTCATTTCCTGTAGAAGTGTGACGTCGCATAACGTTAATCAAAGCTGCAAATTGTGACGTCAAACTCGTCCCTTGTCGACCCAATCCTTCCATAATGCATTGTGGTCCAATGACGTTGACTTTTATATACTAGCTTTGTCAAGGAAAATCATATCTCACAAAGTGACATACGATATTGTTATTAAACTCCACTATCTCTCACATATGTGTAATAAGATGCTTTATTAAACAAATCAGTTTTTCAGGGTTTTCAAACTAAAATTATTGATCAATATTAAATTCTTATGCCTATCAAAGACTACCATTGTAAAGGAAAAAGGTACCCGGATGCTAGAAAATGAAAATAAATCCACTGCAATGTAAAGTACTCCCACGTACCTCCTTTTTCATGTTCTCCAGTTTCCACAATGACCTCGGAAATAGTGGACATCATCTTATCCGCTACACCCAACAGAATTCCCTTGATGCTCTCCAGATTAACAGTATTGCCGTCTGGGAACCGTTTATCAGCAGACACACTTGCATAACCAGTGCCACCATCACCTTCAAAATAATGAACATTTAAATATTTGTACATATTGCATACACTCTAATAAGAGAATTTATATCATCTTCTTACACTTTACCGTATGTTAAAAAATGTCTGTGACCATCAAGGTATCGTTAAAATGGAAAGCGCATGGTTAGCACTGGGATTTCAGCTAATTGCAAAATTATTTCTGATTTAGTCAAGGGATATGCTCTTTGGAGGAAATCAAATACTGGCATCATGTAATGCTCTAGGGTGGTTGGGATGTTATGTATAAGGTGTAGGTCAAAACAGTAGGTATGCCTGCAGCTAAGAATATGACCAGTATCTACCTGCAGAAACCTAATGAGATTTGTCGATTGACTGTAGGGGAATTTGAACATAAAATAACCTTATTCTTTAACATATGTTTAACAATTCATTGACACTATTGATCACAACACTGTGAAAAGTTGGAAAAAAAAGAACCCACATACAAACATATTTGTTTAAAAAATATTTTTTTATAGAAGTAAAAATACATGTATAGTCATCATTAAATCAATTAACTAGTAGGTAGTACTAGTTAAACATTGTCAATCACCAAGTTTGGCACCAAATGTTTTCGCTCTGCATCTCCAGACAATAGTGTGACCGTAACAATGTTCGAACTAATTAGCTACAGGTTTTGTCGATGTATTCATACAAAACACAATTTTACGCAATATATTGACATTTTGACATTTCTGTTGATGTTTTATAATCATGTAATAAATGTATGCAATTATGTAGATAAATAAACAAAGAGTGTTATCTCTTCTGTTATACACAAAAGAGTGCCAACATGGTGAGTGATTCTCTTCAGTGAACTAGTTAATAAACTTACTATCCTTAGTTGCTGTAGTCTCAGGGTCAGCATATTCAGAGAGTTTTGGTCCTTTACCACCCATGCCACCGCGAGACACTGTACTAATGGTTTGAAATTTCGCAAGAGTTTGCCCCTCTGGTATTGAACTGAAAAAAGATGAGATATCCAGAGAAACCCGTCTAAACCGAACCCTCGGTAAACCGGAATTCCCTCTAAACCAAACCTATTTCACAATCCTCGTAAAGCCATAAGGCTCTTTATTTAAACCTCAGTAAACCGAACACCCCTACCCATCTAAACCAAATATTTTAATTGATCCCAAGTGTGTTCCATTTAGAGGGGCTTCATTGTATTATCACCAACAAAATAACATTCATGTATGATATACATGTATATATAAGCAGTAACGAGGACATATAGGTTATCTTTTCCGAGTGAAATTAATGTTGTCAGTTCCTAGACATATATACCTAAGAAGTAAATATCTATATAGAATACTTACTACATGAGTAGCCATTAAGTACCATGTATCTTATGAGTTGTTATAATGACTAGTTTCTGCTGAATTTTAAGGTTGCTAATAATTATATTGACAGGTTCAACACCTTACAGTAACTACAATAAGCTTTGTACCTGGTGTCTTCCATCAAAGGCAGGACTGGAATTGTTTCAGCCAGAGTAACAAACAAATGAGCTTGGACAATGGAAAGATGGCATGTCAGGTGAGGTCCATACAGTGTACCCAAATTAGAGGACAAACGCTTATCCAAAACACTTTCCAACACCTTAAAACAAACAGTTGAAAACAAAGATTTATAATTATTTGTGTACACAAAATTTCACTGATATGTTGGAATGACATAATTACTTTAAAGCTAAGAAGTTTTGTTTGAATTAGCTTTTATTAACATATAGGTTTTGCTAATGGTACCTAGCATTTGAAATGGAGGATATTACAATTAAATATCAAGTTTACATCCAATGACAAATAATGGTAAACCATCACAAGTTTTAAGAAGTTATGAAGAAAGACATGAAATGGTAACCAATTTAGTATTCAATGTTTTATTATTACTTTGTTTGTTACATAGAGGATAAAGAGCGGGATGTAGCTCAGAGATAGAGTGTCCGCCTGTGGCGGGATGGTTCGAGAGATCAATCCTGCACAGTGCAGAACATTTTTATGGGCTATTTTCCCTTCCAGCTAGTGAAACACGTCTGTTTTATCAAATTCCGTGTTGTGTTCTATCTATGAGATAGTGCACATAAAAGACCCCTTGCTGTTTTTCGGTTTCCCCCGACACCATGTGTCAATATAACCATGCGTTTGACATCCAATGATCGCTGATTTATAATCGATGTGTCTCTAGTGACGTCGTTACATAAAACAAACTTTACTTTTTACATAGAGTATACTACACAACATACCATTTAATGCACATTGAAATCAGTCTAATTTTTGAGGGAAGCTTAGACAGTATCACCACTTTTTGTCAAACAAAACCGTGGCTTCCTCGAATTCACAAAATTGGACTTACTGCATTTGTGAATTCCATGTCAGGATGCGCATGATACATGTATGTTTAAAATTTATGACATAACTTGTATTTGCCAAAGTTGATTTTGTGGTGACACAATCATTGGTTAATTAACATCATAGTACCCAATCAAATGACAAAGTCATGTTACTAAAAAAAAGTGATATTTAATCAAACCGTAAACCGTGAAAATTCCATGTGCATTTAATTTTCACATAGTTCGCGCCCAATATCAATTTTCCAAAAAAATATACACACATAATTTTCTCTCTTATAATGTGTTTTCATGTACCGACGGTTGTTCACGAAATTTAAAAGCCGTGAGCATGCGCTTATGGGAGTATTCGTGAGAAAAACATGTTGCAATATCAATATGGTTTACAGTAATCACATATGACGCATGCACTTATGGGAGTATTCGTGACACTTCGCAATATTAATACGGTTTATAGTAACCACATACTTTGAGATTGTTGGCGTCTGTGATTTGTTTGGCTGTGTTGAATTTCGTTGATATCCTCGTGGACTCAACCTGACGGAAGTTGTTGTCGCCGGTGTGAGGGAGACGTTCACCATGAAGAAGCCGCTGTAGAGTTATGATCGCCTCACTGAACAGATTGAGATCTGTGAGAACTCGCACCTTCAGAATTCTCCCATCAACAGATCGTTGCAGATCACGACACATGAACGTTGTGAAGTATTGATACAATGTCAACAACGGAAGCACCTAAAATTAAGATATACAGTCAAATCTGTCTTAAGCAGCCACCTAAGGGGGTAACAAAAAGTGGCCTCTTAAGACAGGTGGCTGCTTAATACAGGTGGCCACTCAAGCAGGTTTGACTGTATTAAATTAAATTTCTATGTTCAAAATGTAGTTTGAACAAACAATTCTGGTATGCACCATAACTGTACACTTAAAATAAAAGTCTAATATAGTATAACTTTGGTTATAATAAAACTGTCAAAAGTACTGTAAAACGGTAAATATTTGAGGCTGTAAATTTTCATGATTTCCAAAGAATGAGCAATTTGCGATATGGAATTTCCACGTTATAAAAACACTATTGTTATCATTTTAATGGTTATCATTGCTAGTAATTATTAACATGGTTGTAATTTTCATAGTTTAATAACAAACGCACGGTTACAGACTCGCGAATAACACCTGCTTTATAGTAGTTAGCTATAATATTTGTTCTCTACAGGAAGAATCGTCAGCCATTTTGGATGCTACATTCTACACTACGGTCTACACTACGGAGGAGGAAATACTTAGATCTTTTCATTTGTATCTCTATATCAGGGTTCACTACGATTAAATGATACTTAAGAAATCATGAAAACTGAAAACCTATCTCCAAATCTAAGGCATGATCACAAACACAGCTTGAACGCAGAAGAAGAAGAAAACCTATTAAGACTTACAAACAAGTTGTGTTTCCCTCGAGCTAACTCCTCTGAGACCCAGCGAAGAGCGGACACAAGTTGACGTCCATCAGTGCGAAAACGATCGGACAGAAAGTCAATTCCTGGAACCAGGTTGGTCACTTCACACCCCTCCCCTACTTCATACAGAGCGTAGTCTCGATCAGCGGTCGGATGAGGCAGCGACGACCGAAACAAGGCCTGCAAGAAATTAATTTAAAAACTCTTTAATATCCACTGTGGGATGCACAAATGATTCCTTCCCTTCAGTTCTCTATGATACTCAAATGAGCCCCAATCTGTGACAAATTTCAGGTTCAACAGGCTAGCTATGTTTCCAATCTGTAATGCTTTATCTTCAACCATTGAAAAAGATGCTACTACAATTAACTGCTAAGTACAGAGAAACCCCTCTAAACCGGACACTCAGTAAACCAGAATACCCTCTAAATCGAACATATTTCAAAGTCCCAAACAGCCTTATGTGCTGTATTTAAACCTCAGTAAACCGAACACCCCTCTAAACCAGTGGATATTGGACGTCAGACACATGGTTATATTCATAATATTGGGGCGTTGCATATGAATCTATAACCACATCCCCACCCGCCCCATTCCATAAATATAATTCAGTTTCCTAATTTATAAATATTACCAGTTATGGAAAAAAGATAAATTGTTTGTAAAATAACAACAGGAAAATATACATTATGAGGAAATTCAACATGGCAGCAGGAATGTTTATGCATCAACATCATCCATGAAAAATGTTTTTACTCAAAGTAAATCTGCTTCATTGAAGTACAGCATTCACTATTTACACATTAATACAGCATGATACAGGTCTGATACTAATATCCAGTTACTGCAAATATTGTCACTGCTCACATTTACATATGTAGCAACATATTTTGTAACTTGTTACGCAAAATGAAAAGGGTTATGCAAAACATTTTGGTGTAACCCATAAATACTAGTAGTCTACAAAAACTTTCAATTCTAACATGCCTTAAATCTGAAAAAATGCTATGCGTCACCCATAAATACATGGTCTACGAAAACTTTCAATTCTAACACGCCTTAAATCTGAAAAAAAGATCACCCTCTTCAGATTAATAATATTGGCAGTTGAGTAACCGGAAATGAAGGCATTTTTGTTCAACCAAAAATAAACAAACACTTTTTCGGTTGGTTAATTTGCCATCTGGGCATCCTGTCTCAAAACTCACTGAGCAACACATTTTGCTTCCATCTTGTTTTGTCTCTGCTACCATGCAGTCACTACTTTCACGGTCAAGTGACCACGACAACTGAGAAAAAAAGGCTTTGTTTGTTTGGTAAACATGAAAATATGTTCCGCTTGTATGGGTGTCACCAATCAGCTATTAACTCCGAAGGCCAGGGCAGAATCTGTGAACCAGATAAAAATGCGGACAATTTAACGAAGATAGAATTGGTTTTGTTTAACGCCACAACTGTGACTTGTAGCAGATTGATTAATAATCAGTGCTCAGGCTATTGGATGTCAAATCGTATGTTATGTTGACACATGATCAGTGGTTGGAACAGGTCAACAGGAAATAAACTAAAGGGTCCACTGAAGAGGATGTTATAAACAAGGATAGTGCGTAGGATGTCAAATCGTATGTTATGTCGACACATGATCAGTGGTTGGAACAGGTCAACAGGAAATAAACTAAAGGGTCCACTGAAGAGAATGTTATAAACAAGGATAGTGTTTTCTATTATGTTTATTATACGCAAATTGATTTGTGTGTAACTCGCTTTATTCAGTGGTCAATTCGCAGTGCTTTACATGCCAAAATGGTGATTAAATAAAATAACAAAAAGTTTGTTGAATTTATTACTAACAATAAATTAAATAATTATTTTTGAAACTAAAATAATTTTTCTTAGCCATCAAAAATTACATTATTTTAATCCTGACATACATAAAGACAAAGTTTGTTTGTTTAACACATTGATTATTAATCAGGTGTTATTGGATGTCAAATGCAGTTATATCGACACTTGGTCGAAGAGGAAACCAGCAGCTGCCACATAGGCAGGATTGATCCTTCGGACTGCTCCTTCCTGACATACATGTACATGTCTATATGAAATGACAATACAATGCAGAGGTTCTAGAATACGGTGGCCCGATGTCCAAGGCCAGTGATTTTCTGACTCGGGCCAGTAAACAAATACTTGATGTATTTTTATTTAAAGCATGGCCAGTGAATTTTCAAATCTACTGGCTCTATGACCAGTGAATTTTTTTTTAAATCTAGAAGCCCTGCAATGAGTTCGGAATTGGCAGCAATTGATTGTATGGACCCGTGGTTGGAACAGGAAATAACCCAACGGTTCCCCTGAGGAGGATCGATCCTTCGAACTGCTCGAATATGAAATGACAATATAATGAGCTCGGAATTGGCAGCAATTGATGAAAGACAAAGTCTGCGCTATTCAGCGACACATTGATTGTACGTGAAAGCTGTCTGCTAGAAACCACAGTCATGAATGCACATTGCCAGGTCTTCACTTTAAAAGAGAATGCGCGTTATTCAACAAAGGACACAGGTTTTTTTTCACCAAAATAACGATTTATTCTTTTTCGTTTCCCTTGGTAACCAGCCGGTGGGTTTCAAACATTAATAAAACAAATTGTCATTAACAATGATTCATCTTTGTCTTTGCTTAGAGATTAATTTAATTCACGGGTCGAGATATTATTTAAAGCCGACCTTTGTTTGAATTAATAATTTTTTCGAAATCCGTGAAAATTAATTAATATTTAATTCCAATAATTTGTGCAGAGAATATAAATGAGTAACATTAATTGCGGAAGGTCTCACGGCCCACTTTCAATTTTCAATTTGAATAATGATAAAGTTATTAAGAGTTTGTTGATCGTTAGTACGATACGACTGGAACACATTAATGAATTAATCATTGATGATTGAATGTCAAATGCATGTAGTGATTTCAAATTAAATACATGATTTTAGAACAAGCCCACTGTAGCTGTATATGCTACTCTTTTTTATTGGCAGCAAGGTGTATTTTATATTCACTTTCCCAACTATTGTGGCTTCAATATCAAAATAATTCTTTTTAGAATATCTATTCCCAAATTATTCAGACAGTCTTGCAAATTTGATGCATGTATCGATTTGGAAAGTAAATATATTTCACCTGTCTACGGTTGCTACGGTTACTGCTGATCTGACAAATATCCTCGTAAACTTTGCAAAACAAATAAAAACAAAGCACTCATCTGATTTGCATTTTATAAGGAAATGCATAAAACTTTATGTGCCGTTTTCTTAACCTGTCGATGTTGCTAAGATACTGTTGCTAAGATACGGTGTAGTCTGACATAGTGAGGACGAACATGTACTTGTATCTCCAGAGGAGAAACTAAACTAGAATTCAATGTCCACCCCACCCCAAAACTACTCCACACCTATCCCCACCGCCATCTCGCCAAGAGTGTTTACGGTAACCCTACCTAACCTAATTTCCACCCCCCCCCTCCACCCCACCCCGACTCATAACATTTTAGTGGTAATAAAAAAAAAATTTAATATATTTTTTTTAATAATATTCATAAAAATAAAATAATATTTTATGTATTTAAAGTATTTGGAATGCATTATTTAGTTTTTCGATATTGGACGAATAAAATTTACTAAAAATATTAAGAAATGTTACCCTAAACACACCGTCAGTTCCCCTATCTACTTAAGGTTCAGGCGCCCCTATCCACTTAAGGTTCATGCACCCCTCCCCATGGGCATGATCCGCCTTCAAAGGTCGGGACCCAGTGTCGAGGCTGTACCCATGGGGAGATAAACACACCTCTTTTTTTGGCCTTATAAACCGGTTCGCATTTTCCCATGAGGCATCACAATATATCATACTTTGACTTCTTCAATTGAACTGCCATTGATTTTCCAGCCCCACGTTACCAAGTTGACAGTGGAGCTGGAGCTGACAAACGGAAAGAAAAGTGGTTTGGTTTGGTTTTCATGCAGCTTCAGTCAATGAAAACTGAAATGATATTGATGAATATAACGGGGACGAATATATTGAAACGGAAAAGTGGTTTGGTTTGCATGCAGCTTCACTGAAATGATTTTTTTTAGTTTTTTGTTATTTAACCTTTTTAATTTATTTTATAACATATTATACACATTTCCCCACAAATTGCAGTGGTTACATTTATATATAAAACATATCCTCCTGTACATATAGGCACTCACATACGCATACACTTTTTTTTCTTTCTCTCCCACTAGATTTACTTATAGACTTGTCATTGATAAATACCTCATCAATGTTCCATTCATATACATAGATTTGATTAATAATAACCATCAGATATAGACACAAATAATTGCTCATACATTTATGTATACATGTAAATGTATATATGATATTGATGAATATAGCGGGGATGACGATGACAAACGGAGGAAAAGTGGTTTGGTTTGCATGCAGCTATGAAAACTGAAATGATATTGATGAATACAGCGGGCATGGTGACGATGAGAAATGAAATTTTCAACGACTTCAAAGTGTGGCTCAAAGAATCCTATGAAATGGATTATTTCAGATCTTCGTTTCGTCTTTTATCAAGCTTCGGTTTCGAGTCGGGTCTTTTATCAAGCTTCAGTTTTGAGTAGAGTCTTTCCTCTTCTTAGTCATCTAATCTAATTGAAATACATTTTTCGTATGCACGTCTAAATGTAAAATAAAGTTTTGTTTGTTTAACGACACCACTGGAACATATTGATTATAAATCAGCAGTTATTTGGATGTCAAACACACGGTTATATTGACACTTGGTCAAATATAAAGTTGTTTGTTTGACGACACCACTGGAACATATTGATTATAAATCAGCAGTTATTGGATGTCAAACACACGGTTATATTGACACTTGGTCAAATATAAAGTTTTGTTTGTTTGATGACACCACTGGAACATATTGATTATAAATCAGCAGTTATTGGATGTCAAACACACGGTTATATCGACACTTGGTCAGAGGAAAGGATCTTTTATGGACACCTTCCCACAGGCAGGATAGCACACACCACATATCTTTATCTTTTGTAAGAACTTTTTTAGACTGGTAGAATAATTTTGAACTTATTCATATTCATGAATTTAATTTGTACATGATTATAAAGGGTAAAGAGAATTTTATCAGAGTAAATGTATTTTATAATATAAGTATGTAATTTGTGTTTTATCTGGACGATCAGTTGTGTTTTTAAGTGTATGACACCTGTGTATTAAATGTCAGGTAGTTTGATCTACCAACAAGTACATGCCTGGGGGCCATTACTGAGGTTCAGCCAATCAGATCACTTGACCTTGTCTGACCCATGGAATTCGGAGAGTGGTAATGCATACACCAGTTACATCAGTGGTGTGTTCAGAGAACAAATATATCGCAAATACTCACTAGACTGGTTTTTGCACCAAATATTAAATGAATGTGATATGATAGAACACGATTGGTACCAGTTAAATTATACGCAAGATTTCGCCAATTGAAGAGTTAGGAAAGGAATTCTGATTTACAATAAAGTTTTGTTAATTCTGGATAGAAAAATTTGCGGACAATTGAGAAAGTTTCAACTACCGGTACAAATTACAGTGAAACCCCTCTAAACCAAACACACCAGGGACAGAGTAAAATGTTTGGTTTAGAGGGGTGTTCGGTTTACTGAGGTTGAAATACAGCCCATAAGGTTGTTTGGGACTTTGAAATATGTTCGGTTTAGAGGGAATTCTGGTTTACTGAGGGTCCGGTTTAGAGGGGTTTCACTG
>JAULBR010111951.1:0-10202 GCA_032355825.1 Melanodrymia aurantiaca
GGTGTGTTTACGTGTGGATGTGTTTACGTGTGGGTGTGTTTACGTGTGGGTGTGTTTACGTGTGGGTGTGTTTACGTGTGGATGTGTTTACGTATGGGTGTGTTTACGTGTGGGTGTGTTTACGTGTGGGTGTGTTTACGTATGGGTGTGTTTACGTGTGGGTGTGTTTACCTGTGGGTGTGTTTACGTGTGTGTGTGTTTACGTATGGGTGTGTTTTATTTACGTATGGGTGTGTTTACGTATGGGTGTGTTTACGTGTGGGTGTGTTTACGTATGGGTGTGTTTACGTGTTTACGTATGGGTGTGTTTACGTGTGGGTGTGTTTACGTATGGGTGTGTTTACGTATGGGTGTGTTTACGTGTGGGTGTGTTTTTCTCGTGATGACCTAATAACCCAAACAGAACTAATACACTTTGAATCAATAGATCTGATTTACGCACTCACTGATGCAATGGGTAATATTGTGAACTGCGGGGCAATGTACATAAGTCTTGTCGACACTAAATATAGACATTGATGTCAATTTCCAGTCTCTGATTTACATTCACCTTTCAGTATCATCTTCCGGTTTAGTCCGGTCTTACAAACGGATGGTTCGCTCTTTCATAACGAGGTCGCAAGTTGAAGAACGCTTTGATTAAATTTCCCATTCAAATCACTCCTTACAAAATGAACATTCATCAAATAAATCAAACGTGGAATAATGAAAAATCACTGAACACCATCCACATAAACATTGAATGTAAGCCAAACAACTTGTTGTTGGAAAACAAATAAATACAGCGATAGCCAATGTGTCGAAATAGAATTATGTATAATGTTAAAGGTACAGTATCTGAAATAATCTACTACAACATTTACTAACCTATATTAAAGGTGCACACTCGAGTTTGAAGACGGGTGGCACCAGGCGTGCGCATCTAATGCTTTCGTAACATATTACTGACTAATAGGCCAGTTGTATTGATTAAACGTAACATTTACCTACGTTTTTATGCTTACAATATCAATATATGTACATGTATATCCACTGTGTTTGTAGTATACCTTAGTACAGTCCTTGAACTTTTAGCAAAAATAATTTCGTACGATCCAAATTATTTTAGACAAAATTACATAATTAAGATACTATAACAATTTGGATGACCAGAAACACACTGGAGATACGTACATATTGATATTGTAATTGCAAAAAGCAAAGTATTTTAAAATTGATTTCGAATTGTATAAAATGGATTTGAAAATCGTTTGTCGTGCTGTGTATCGATGGCAGAAATCCGGTGCGTTAAGGGCTGAGTTCGTGTTTGTTATACGTACTATAGAATTCTCTTGTACTGCTTAGAGAACGAACAACATTGATTTTTAGCTTTCAAATTTACAAAAATGCTCATACGACACATTGGTATCTACCATGTGAACTGATCTTATATAAATCTTAGATAGACAAACTGGTGCTGCATTTAGCTTCGAATAAACGCTTTTCTTGAACTGCGGTGTGACTGAGTCGATTAATAATTCACGAATATCAATATTTAGAGTTAAAGCACAGAGAGCTACATGTGTACCGTAAATCTAATTGAAAATAGCAATTGTAAAGGGTTAAGGGATCGATCCCGGACGCGGGACATGTCCGTCCAGTTGTAAGTAAAATACTCGGAGATCTTTAGAGGTTTAACTCATCACTCTCAAACGTCTGGGGCAAACTACCGACTTCTATTTCCATTTCAAACGACAGTCTGAGGTACTGGATGTTTTTTTATAGTTATTGATTGGAGCAACCAAAATCACATAATGTTTGTAATTTCAACATATTTGGGATCAATGTGTTACTCTTTAACTTGGCTATATTATGGAGTCAATAACCAATAGGATCATCGATTATGTCATCAGAGATCAAAAGGTCATGTCAGATGGCGAAAATGATATGTGCGATTCTTTTTATATTTCAAGCGACCAGTGTATATAATAATGGTAAGTAAGTAAAAAAACAAACTATGTGATTCACCTGTGCCTTTCCACCAATTAATCTTGGTACAAAAATATCCAGTTAATAGTATATGTTACAGTCTCATTAACCCCTTATCTTTTACATTTACAATGTTGGAAATCGTTTGCATTTATTCCAATTGCAATTAAATGTATAGACATTTGTAAAGTTTGGCTGCCATCTATGACACACATTGTTTAGGTACTAACTGAGTCAAGAAAACTCTACTCTTACCGATTGACAGCAAATGGTATTTTATGTGCACGTTCCCACATACTGCGGACTTTGCTGAACTAGTAGTTCACCAACGGTTGGATCGGCAAATAACCCACCGAGTCCACTGAGAAGAATCGACATTTTGACTTCTCGAAGCTCCGGTGGACGTTCTTGCGCTCAGCTGCTTCTTGGTCCCGGATGATGACTGATGTAATACACTACTTTGACATTTTTACACGTTTTCATAGTTATGAAAATAACAAATGGTTCGGGCTATGACAAGTGCCACCGATGGGGCAGGATGCCCTTGACTTTCGCGAACACCTGATATCATCACTGATCGGGCTACGATTCGTGAGTACAGGCCAATTCAATGGTGTTGTAATATCCTTTGTAATTTGCCTTGTGCAGAGATTCACCTTTGGGTAAGTTAACGGTTTTGTCGTGTATATTGCCTACAGACGGGATATATTCAAGAGGTTCGATCTCTCGATCTCACGCACGTCCGGCGATCGCTCTATAACTGCAGAGCCAGACGGTTTTGTCGTTTATATTGCCTACAGACGGGATATACTCAAGAGGATCGATCTCTCGATCTCACGCACGTCCGGCGATCGCTCTAACTGCAGAGCCAGACCCCCCTCCCCCCACCTAATCATCTACTATACTGCTCTCTCGAATACATGTAAGATAACATTATACAAATGTGGGCCTATACAACTACATTAAAATGGAACACAATTTTTCAATTTCGTGTGGAACTATTTGATGGTAGTGCACTCAGTGACTGTATTCAAACACAATTCGTTCAGTATACACTACATTCCATTTGGCATGACGAGCTCGCCCAACATTCATCTCCAAACATCACTGTCAATGCTGAAAATCAATCACTTGTAAATAGCATGCACTAAGAGATAGCACTAAACTTGTCATAATAACTCATTTGACAGCATTTCATAAATCACACCATGTCACTATAAACTACGCACACTACTGCCAAAACACAGTTTTCTATTTCCCGGGATAGCAACTCAATAATAGCGACGTGTAATGCGATAACATTGTCTTATTAACAATATAATATTGGCATTAAACTCGATATTGCATGCACGGCGAAAACAAATCAACTGAGGGCTGAAAGTTTTACGAAAGCCACGAAGACGAGGTGAGGTGGGGTGGGGGTAGTTCTTGTTACTCGTTGTTAGTTTTGTCAGTGTATACACCTCGAACTATAACCCGGAAGCGTTCTTCGACTAGAGGAATTCGCAGACATTCCAGGAAAACAATCTATATGAATGACAGAATTAGACAACATTCAATCACGCTGAAAATAGTTGTGTGACACGCCGAACCGCGAACTATTTAGAGTCTAGACTCGTTCTATAAACAAATAGTGTATAATAATAATAATAATAATAAATAATCAATGGGACCTTGATTGGGACATTAATTTCGAGTCACTTGTCTAGACTCTGACGTCCATATTAACGTGATAGTAGTCGTACAAAGGACGAGATAAGACAAGACACTGTATGACTGGATAGAGGATTAGCCTCCTACAGAGTCCTGTAGGCGCACACGCACACAGCCAACCAAGGAGCTAGCAATACCTGTCAGGTCGCCCTCCACGAGGCCACTTTGTAGACAAAGACAGTGTTTAGGTGACGTGTTGTTACCGACATTACACACCTACAGGAGCGGGCCCACGAGCGATGTTAGTGGAGGGGGATCAAGTATAACACCAAATAGCTCATCGACCCATTCGTGTAAAAGGCCAGAATAGCAGGATGTTGTCTGATTCAATACCATACTGACTGCTACACAGTTTCTTATGATGGGTTCGCTTGTCTCGAACACCTAGTTCCATCACTGCCTTGACTGATTCGTGAGTGAAGATACATCTGTACTTTGTCATATCCCTACGACTCTGCCCTGTGCGGAGATACACTGTTGATACTGTTTTCACTAATATTTCCAATGGGAAACAAATATTCGAAGGGCAAACTATAATAGCCTTTAGTGGGAATGGTCCCCATAGACGCCCCCATGGGTCTATTATTGTACATATTGTTTTCTTTGTCAAGCCAAGCAATCTAAGCGACGACACCATTATCATACTCAAATGCATAATTCTATAGGCAAAGACTTTTACGACTAAAAGACATTTACGACTAATTCGAGATGACATGCACCAAGTCTAACGAATCACGGATAAAGCATTGATGATGCCAGGTGTTCGCGGAATATGAACGTATCCTGCTACACCGGTGGCACCCGTTGTAAGCACGGCCATTTTGTTTTGTGTGGTGTTTTTATCAAAACGGACACAGTTGGATGAGTTCTACAGGACGTCTTTAAACGGCAATTTGACTCCACGGTTTGTAGTACAAATGTACAATCAACATGTTCATATATTTGTAGGTTATCTGGTCGGTACAGTCCTTTGGCTCACTGTGTCCGTCTCATTGTGCCCGTCTGATTGTTTGCACTCAGAGCAATGGTGAGATTAAATATCTTTCACATTGTAGTTATAAAGATCGTGCACGTTGACTCAGTTTGGGATATCTCGAATCTAACGGAGAATTAATGTTTTGAAACTAATATACGTTTATCTCCGGGAATCGATACGTTTTTGAATTAGTGCTCATACAAATGTAACCTTACTTGGCGGCCGTGGCGCTTGCAGGGGTTTCACGGTTACAACCAGCCATGGTAACCGTTAAAGAGTAAGCAATAATAATAATAACGTGACTATTTAACATTATTGCAGGTTATTATTATAATGCTGACTCAGTGCGTGTAGATTTCTTGGACTATAAGCCGATAATTGAGGCTAGCGGTTGATACTCAACAACGGGTTAATCGGGGATCACAGATAATGATAAATCTTGTTTCACAACTCTACTAGATCACATTGAATACCAGTAATTAATAATCAGCTATTGGGTGTGAAACATGGTCTGTAGATAGTACAACACCACTAAATCACATTGACCAAATAATCATTTGCTATTAGATGTGAAAGTTATTAATTAATCATTGGTTATTAGACGGCAAACAGTTATTTAGACACATGGTCAACACTAGCTAATTATGACATATTGTTTGCACTAAAAACCTGTTAATGCGCCTTTCCTCCAAAGACAGGACAGAACTTACCATGGTATTTCATAATAAATGAACTTCCAGTATGATAACATCTGGAATTCTTGAAAGGCCTATACACTCGTTAGCTCGAGGAATCCACGAAGTAAGAACGATATTTTAAAATGTATTTATTTAATGACCACATGATTGATTAACATTAATTAATATTCAACGGATCTTGGATATGAAACAAGATTATATCACCACATGCTACGCTTGTGTCCAACAGTGTAGATGAGATGTTGGAATGGAAAAGAGTCCAGCGGTTGCACTGAGGAAGGATATGACGATACTAGTACTTGGCAAATAATATTATATAGTACTAAGTGTAATCGAATAGAGAAATGAGCGGGAATTAAATATAGCCAAACTATAAACCCAATCTGTATTTGGTATTGTTTTGTTCCGCTTATTGGCTCATTTGAGATACTAAATTATCTAGACCATTGAGAACTTTATAAGGCGAGTTATGTCCCTTTATTGGGGTATTACGTTCACCAAAGTCACAATGACACGTGTCTTAATAATCATAGTCTAGATAAACGTAGTCTAGATAAACGTATGTCACTTGTAACGTTCATACAACTTATATACTACAGCGTACTGAAACAACGTCTGTACCAGAACATAATATATAGCATTGAATGAATGATTCCTTATTTCATCATACACCTAAATTTGAATATTTCAATTTCAATTTATTTATTTTCGCCTAGGGCCAGAGGCTCATCGGCCCTTGTAAAATAAGAGTCCACACTGGTAGTTGGTGGTTTAAAGTACGTCTCATTAACCGACGCAGCAACCTATGTACACATGGGACAAAACTAACATTATTCTCGCAGACAGCTTACACGTACATGTATGTTTAAAAATAACCATTATTCATTATTCATTATCCATGTAGCTCATCACAAGTGTCCACCTGAAGTGTTTGGCGTTGTAAAATAATTCCTCAATGGGTTATTTTTCATGCCAAACAGTCATTCACGACTGGTACCTCAAAAGCTAAGGTGTTTGCTATCCAATAATTATGTGGTAAAGTGCACATAAAATACAGATTGCTGCTAATCGGCAAGAGTAGCCTATGTGGTGGGAGTATATTGCTACTGAGACCATGTGCCGACATAACCTTGTTTGACATCCAATATCCAATGATTAATAATCAATATGTTCTAGTGATATCGTTAAGCAAACCATCAATCTTTAATGTATTTTCATTTATCTTTATCATTAACATCGCCAATTGGATATCTGCACAAGGGACATTACGACAAAGTAGAGATGGCATGGACTCGTGAATCACAACCAGAGCAGTGTTGGTGAAATGGCAACAAACCAGGAGCGAGTCCTGGGACCAACTTTTGCAGGTTGTCGAGACCTCAAACAACAAGCGTAACGCTCTTTACAACGCAAAACATGTTCACCAAAACGTCCATTGCAGAAACGTGCCTAATGAAAACAATGTGGCTTCGAATCAAATTATTACAATAACATAATTACACAATTAAAAAAGAACATTAAATGGCTACAATGAATAAATATTTATTTTAAAAAATATATGAACTTCTTTCTGTATAATAAAGAGTGTAACACATAACATCGTTGATTTGAAATTCGGTCCCTTTGATTTCCTGTTGCGCATGCGCTTTATGTATCAGCATGTGCAACGGAAAACCACTGAGACAAAATTCACCTCACCGTGGAGTTTAGGAAACCAACCATTTAAATCCTTCAGTAGTTGGAAACGTTTTCGTTTTCGTCGAAAAAAAAAGTTATACCTTCTTGCAATCAATCCACTGTAGATGCACGTAAATGAAGTATTGGAAATGAGAAACAAGATCGTCAGTTGATATTAAACAATCCATGGTAACGAAACTTCCACCAGTCCTGTCAGTATGTCCCCGTGGGTGTCACAGCTGCACTGTATACAGTCATACTAAACAATAGTCGTTGTGTAGAGCTTTTTTACAGACACAATTCCTCATTATTTCCAACTTCACAGTCAAAAATGTTCTTTTTCGCCGTTGACTTAAAAACATATCGTCTGCTCGCAGTCGTCTGGTGTGACGAGTCCAGCACGAGCCATGTTAGAAACGTGTGTGAGTTGGTTGTTGTTTGTGAGAGAAAAGACACAGTTGAAGTGGACGAGTGGCGAACATGAGCCACGTTGTACAGTCGGTCGTCCTCGAGAAGTTGTCAGCCGTGGCGACGTGGTGCACGCGATCACGCAATGTGCCTCCACGCACACCGATCGAGAGATAAAACTCACCCCACAATGGGAGGAGGGAACGTCGTCTCGTCGGCCATGTCACAATATCACTTGGCAGGTGTCAAACAATTCCTTGATGCAATATACTGCACAACCCGACCAAATTATTATGTAAACAGACGACAACACGTGTTTCAAGCTGCCTTCATATTAATGAATTAGGGAGTGAACAGTTTTATGTGTGGGGGTACCGTTAGTGTGGAACTTATATCTTATTTATCATTTTAGTTGTGGGCCTTTTTATCCGTCTTTGTGACAACACTATAAACAAAAATTGTCATTGGTTAATATCAAGTTAGTCACATTTCCACTTTCTTCTTGGTTTAACATGGTTACAATATTAAATATTGAAAATCAGATCAAGTAACTGGTGTATGATTAATGTCGTGAAATAACAACATTAATGTACGCAGTGTAACGTGGCGTGTATGAAACCCGGCTAAGAATGTCCAAAAATTGTATAACTCTTACTTTCTAATTAGTAAAAATGTTTAAATGCGGATCGAAACTCACGTCAGTGTGACCTCAAAGATTAGATCATTAATAACAAATTCGGTACAACTTGTGGTGCTATTTTTACAACTTCGTAACATCTTGTATTAATATATACCGTAATACGAACTATATTGCTATTGAAATAGAATGAGGTAAACGTCCCTTTCACAGCCAGACTCCACATATTTCATGTTTTACTGCTCACCACTCGGGTAATTAGTTTTCTCTTTTTTCTACTATACATTCCAAACATAAACACCATTAATTAACATAGCCAACATTAAGGCTGGTTCTAAATAACATTATGACAAAGATGAGATGAAAACTACGACAATTTCTTTATGGCCTGTAATAATTGATATCTAGAGACAGCCAATGACTGTGATGATACCAGGGATTAGCGGAAGTTAAACATATCCTCATTATCCTGCATGTCTCACTGCTGGTATGGAGGATGGTGTGCGTGTCGGGTGGATCTACCTTCTATGCCGGGTATTGCGGCCATAGTGAAATACTTTTTTTTTATAATGTTCAGTTCAGATGTAGAGCGAATGTTGAAATCACGTGCACGAAATCATTCCAATAGCAGACGACAAGCGTGACATCTTCAATTTGGTTGCAGTTTTGAATTACAAATTAAATGTCGTATTTAAAATGGCGTGAAAATGGACACATTTGTATGACTCGCATAAATCGTACTTCAAATTGTTGTATACAATATATATGTGACATATATTTGACAACATTACACAATGGAAGATGAGTTAGGTTAGAATTTATTTCACCCCACAAAACGTCAGCTCCCTGGGAATGTCAGCTCATACAACTGCTGCTGTTTTCACAACACTGGCCTCTCACATAGTTAACTTTCAAGTACATACTATATGACGAACTAAGTTTTTCCCACTGTGCCTTTACTTTGTTAATTAGTAGCACGGGAAGTCTCGTACAGCATGACTGGTTTTCACGGAACAATACTATCTCCCATTGCCAATACGATCTCCCATTGCCAATACGATCACCCATGGCGTCACTGTCGAAATCACGTTTGTGTCAACCTGTATTATTAATACAACCAGATATCGTCTAGAAGCAATAAATTTTATGTACTAGTGTGCATTAATTTGGTTAACTATGATCTTTAACAGGTTGTTTCATAAAACAGTGTTCAGTTGTATTCAAAAGAAAAGTGTACCTAAAAGCACGCTAAAACCATGTCACCACACACGATTGATCAGATGATATGTATGAGATTCATATTGAATCACCTCGTCTCATAGTCATAATACTAACTTCTGTCTTTGACAGACAGTCGAGGCAACTGGACATGATTGAACCTTAATTGGGCATAAGCACGTAAATAAGTTATAACTACATGTAACTTCATATTGGTTGAATGTGTAACCGAGCCATCGCGCAGCTTGTACGTTACAGCTCATTTATAAAGTTCGTTATAAAGCTCGTTACAGCTCGTTTATAAAGTTCGTTATAGCTCGGTTATAAAGTTCGTTACAGCTCATAACGTTCGTTACAGCTCGTTTATAAAGCTCGTTTCAGCTCGTTATAAAGCTCGTTACAGCTTGTTTATAAAGTTCGTTACAACTCGTTTATAAAGCAAGCTACAGCTCGTTTATATAGCACGTTACAGCTCGTTTATAAGGTCGTTACAGCTCGTTTATAAGCTCATTACAGCTAGTTTATACAGCTAGTTACAGCTCGTGCACTATTAAATAATATAGACACAATAATGATTATAATAATGAAAAAATGTCACAGAAAATAGAAAAACATAACAGGAAAAGTCACAGACATATTTGTAAAGGCGTCAATCTATCCTCCTCTGCTTAGTTTTCCGTTCAAACCAGTTAAAGGATGTGGTATGTATTATCCTATCAGTGGGAAAAACGCATAATAATATCACAAACATCTTGCTCTAAAGGAAAAAAGTAGTTTGTATAGCGGCAGCAGGTTTTTTCTCAGACCATGTGTCAAAATCGTCGTGTGTGTAAAACTCATTATACAATGATTGATTAACCAATGCGTTCTAATAGTGTAATTTAACAGACTTTATCCGTATGATCAC
>JAULBR010111962.1:0-10201 GCA_032355825.1 Melanodrymia aurantiaca
CCATTAAAATAGTCCATCCGATATATAGAAAGCAGCGACATTGGTACGAATAAATTTTAATACAATCCTGTTCCACTTTGTGATTCCAGTCGGTATTTTTATATTACACGAGTCAACCAATCAAACTCTTGTACTAGTTATAGCATTTGAACAGTGCGTGGAACCTGTCGTTAAAACGATGGTTGGTGTGACAAATCAAACCGAAAGACGTGAGACAGGTACTTTTAAACATATTTTATACGCAAAACAGTTGACTTAAATGACCGCACACGTTTATTCTTTTGTATAGTTAGTGTTTTTCCCTGTAAACGTGCGCGATGAATGTGATGTCGCATCAATGCAATTCAGACATGCGCTTGCGCAAACCGTTCACCTGGTAGACGTCGGGTCAGAACCCAGACGTCTACTGTTGGTGGACTAGGGTTGGGTAGGGTGAATCTACTCACTTTTAGGGCGAATCGACTCACTTTTAGGGTGAAACGACCCAGTACGAATGGGATTTAGGGCGAAACGACCCTAGGCGAACAGGAATTAAGCCTTTTAAGGCGAAACGACTCAGGATGCGAACTGGTTTTAGGGCGAAACGACTCGGATTCGTTTTCTACCTACGAGTATGCGCGCGCATGACTTGTAACACGCGTCAATTTGTAAACATTCCAACTTATCCAAGGACTAAAGGAGTCTATAGTTTGAAACAGACTTTGAGGGAACCTTTGTGTTTGTAAATTGGATAATTCAAGATTTTTAATTTCATAAAACTTTAAAGGGTTAGTTACAATAATTATTTTGCTAGTGTCTACAACACAATATAAACATTCAGGGTGACATGATTGTATCTACAAAAGGGTATGATAACAGTCAAAACAGATCTTTTATTTTTAAAATAAACAAAATGATAAACCGGAAACGCGATTCAATGCAAGCACTCAGTCATGGATTCACGACAAACTCACCTCCGTTGTGCATCGAGGCCCCAAAGTCGTATTTGCCTGTCATATAAAGCTGCTTCATCTTCTGTTATATTCTGTTCTTTTTCCATTGTGCTTTTGTTAATCAGCTGCATTTCCCTTGTTGGTTTCTTACCTTCACCACAGTGCACCATCGGTTTCACTTTTGCGCCGGTTGCTACTAAATGTTAAGTTAGAAAGTGAATTCGAATCGCAACAAATATTTGAGATGTAACAGGCAGAGCGATATCTATTAAAGAGGGGAGGTCATAGTTGCTAAAATTGCGTCTCCCGCCAAATTATGTTATTGATTTTTATATCGTAGTAAATTATGTGATGTATATAGAAGAACACAACATATTAAGATAAAATAATGTCAGTAGTACCAACTACGGGAAATGGCTGACGTTATCATTCTTGGTGCTCAACTCGGGAACACTTTTTTTTTTAAATTATCGTTTTCCTCCAACTTTGTTGTCCGCCATATTCAACCTATGACTTGAATTGTTTATTTTTAGACTAATTTTAATGAAAGCTCAGCTCTCATATAGGACTTACTGACTTTATAAAACTTTGTCGTTTTTGTTTTTGGTATAATTGTATTCCCCAGTTAATAATGTGGAGTTGTAAAACTAGCAAAATAAGCCTATTTCGGCTATGGCCATCCTCTGTGAAAGACTCCCCCCAAAAAAAAAAATCTGATGAATTGCCCTCCGGGTATTGAGATACATAAAAATTATATCATTTATCGTGATGGCGGTCGATTTATAGATTGCTTATTTACAATAAAAAGAGGCATACATGACATTCGCTGAAGTCATAATTTATTTTAAAATATTAATAGTGTTGGAATATATAATATGTGTATATAAAATATCTCTTGATACTTATCAATTCGGAGTAGCGGGTTTCCTTCATCATACTAACACTAACTTCTGTCCTTGACAGGCAGTTGAGGCAGCTTGACTGCATGACCGTGACAGACATGCTTGAACCTTAATTGGATATAAACACGTAAATAAGTTATAATTAACTAAATAACTAACTAACTACAGGCACGTCGGAGAAGGCCCTACTCTATATGAATCTGGATGGGGACGTATAGTATCCCCATCCCCACCCACCTAAACCAGGCATCTGTTACAACAGCTAATGCATTTAAAGCGTACACCGGCCCGACGAGATGATAACGCCAACTAGACCGTCTCGTCGGGCCGGTGTGCGCTAGCAGCCGACTAAATAGTCGGCGCTAATCTCCTGTTTCATCCGATTCAAATGTTGAATCGGGCGTAGGACAGTCGGTCCGGTGTGCGCTGACAAAAGACTAAATCGTCGGCTGTATTCTTGGTGTGCGCTGGATTTTGGTCCGACGAAATCGTCGGCGCTATGCTCACCAATCAAGACGGAGCATCAGACCATGTGATACATAGTTCTGGGACAGATGACGTAATTAAATACGTCATTTTGAAAATCGCGCATTTTTATTTACAACCCAAAAGTATTTACAGCAAAATTTTATTAAGCTCCGACGATTTCGTCAGCTTGGTGTGCGCTGAAAAAATGCTGATTTTCTCGAGTTGGCGTTATCACTGACTAGACCGTCTCATCGGGCCGGTGAGAGCTTAGCATTACTCTGAACGTGGACGTTAAACATCTTGAGATAAATTGAATTGGTAAAGGAACCATTAATTTACTTGCAATTTTGTTATGCTTTTATTTGATCCAAAGAATAAATACAAATGTCTCGATATTCCAAAGCCTTTTTTTTATAAAACTAATTAATTATTTTCATCTAAACATTTAAATGTATTTTAAATTTGTGAATAAAAAAACCATTAGGTTAAAAAAAAAACGAACTCCAGCTGTCCTATTTTTGTTTCCAAAAGTATTGTTATCCTTTATAATCAGAATTAATTTCTAGTTATGAAACAAAACTTATAAATGTAGGCCTATACATCTGTAGCGTGTTCAGAGAACACATATACGAGGAATACTACCTAAACTTATTCGGCACTAAATATTAAATGAATTTGATATGACAGAACACGATCGATAGGTTAATCCTCGCTATCAATCCTAATTCTAGAATATGTTTCATAAGTGACTTCAACTCGATTTTTTATAGAGGGTTTGCAAGAAAAATTACGGAAAAGACCGAACATTGTTCGTAATATTATTATTGTGACCTTAGACCTTCCTTAGTACAAGGTGAAGGTGTAAATTAGCACTTTGCAGCTCTTGTTACTTTTTAAATGCACATAGAATATACTAAACAAAGGTGAAGCAAAGTATATAAAACGTAACCATCTAATTTCCAGTTGCAATATAAATTTGTAAACAACTTCTAGATCTATTCTGCCAGCACGTGGTTTGACCGCGTGGCGTTGTTTGGTCGCCATTTTGTGGGTCTTTTGGCGGAGTGGAAAGGGAAGTGCATGGGGCTTTTATCGCACAATGAGCGATGAAGACAGGGATGTCGACGTAGAAAGTGATGTGAGTGGAAGAATAAATATTAAACTTTAATTTAGTATAAAAATTATTCCGTCGTACGAACTCCCCTATGGGTCAGATTCGCTGTAAAACTGATCGGCAAGCGTTTGTACTTGCAGGGGGAAGACGATGATGGGAGTATCTATGGGATAGCTGACTCTCCGACCTCAGGATCCCAATCATCAGGTCCATATTTTGATCAGGTAGTTTGAACCCGTACATTGTCTTACATCTGCATTTTAACGCATAATTTTAATGCAATCACAAAACCGTAGCACGACGTTTGACAGCTGAGCGTATGCTAATGAGCCTGCTGTAGGGCTTACCACGTGACTTGCCTGTCATAACACATCTATAGCCGTTCAACTCATCTGCAGTTTTGTATTTTGTTTTGCATGGGATGGCTAGAGGTTCCTGTGATTTTTACAATTTGAATAAACACAAATGTTGTCACCTAACTTAATATTAGATTGCACTTCATATGCTTTTATATTGTAAGGTGTGGTTGGATGTTTATTGTTGGTGATTTTTCTAAAATAATTGATAAGAAAGCAAGAATTGACATGCAAAAATATCAATTCAATTTGTGTAATCATAATGTAGGCGGCCTACTCTATAACAATCATTCATTTAGCACTGCATGATAACATTATTTTACTTAGTGGTTCACTATCAACATTTTTTAAATATCAATTTGGTACCGGTACTATTAATTTTGGGTAAGCTGTTTACCATGACAAAATAGAGCTGCAATCTAAAGTTCTGAATGCCATTAAAAGAATTCAATAAATGTTCTCTTATTTAAAATTATGTACATGTCTGCACCAATTGCACGAATGATCGTTTCATTCGTGCATCAGCTGTTACATGTATGCAAATTATTTTGACTGAGTGATTTTCCATTGGCCTAAAATTTAATTAATTGTTTTCGGAAGTCTGGATTGTTTTTACTACATCTACTACTAATGGAGTCCTATATTTGTATTATGTTTTCCATGAGGTCTTGGATTTCCAGTGTCACTGTCCTGTAAGACTTCCAGTCAATACATGTGTGATACTTGAGCCTTCGGTGCATTTCTCAACTTTTGTCATGTTTTAACAATCACGTTTTGTACGTGTACATGTATGTGATCAGGAGTATTTCCACTTGAAAATATGAATCAAATTTTGATTAGTTCTTAGTGTCGATTATCCAGTAAAATCAACAGTGAATGCACATTTATTTGTGAGAAGTTAACATGGCCATTCCTTGACTACATGCCTAACTTTCAAATTTTTCCCAGGTGATCCTCAGATTTCAACGAAAAAAATTACAAAAAATATCTTTATTTATGGTAAAATGGTGTTAAAAGATGACAATAAAGTTTGTTTACCACTGGATCACATTGATTAATAATCGGCATCAAGTTGATGTCCGACATACGTTTGCATCAACATATGGTCTCAGAATGGATCTGCTATCTCTACATAAGCTACTTATAGTTATACCAAATTTATAACAGCATGTGGTGTACATTTCCCCACAGACAGGATAGCACACACCACAGCCGTCATGGATCACTATGGAGAGGGACGTAGCTCAGAGGTAGTGTGTCCGCCTGTGGCGGGATGGGTAGAGAGATGGATCCTCCACAGCGAAAATATTTTTATCGGCTATTTACCGTTACAGCCAGTGATCCACGTCTGGTTTATCAAATTCCGTGGTGTGTGCTATCCTGTCTATGGGAAAGTACACATAAAAGACCCCTTTCTGTCATTCGTGGAAGAGTAGCCTATGTGGTGCAGCTGGTTTCCTCTGTGACCATGTGTCAATATAACCATGCTTCTGATGTCCAATAACCGCTGATTTATTATCTATGTGTTTCTAGTGGACAAACTTTTCATGGATCATTGGTTGGAATTAAAAATTAAAAAGGTGCTGTGCAAAATTTGAGATGTGTACACGTACTGTGAACACTAACATGTATGTCACAGGGAAGACTACATTTCAAATGGGTATCAATTTGGTGTGTGAGACACACTGAGGAGCACTTGACAAGCTGAAAAAACCCAAGTAGCCCGACGTACTACTAACTTAGGAAATCTGGTAGCCCGAGCCAGTTTCAGTAGTCTATACATCTCGGGCTAACGCTAAAGTGTAGCCCTGTACAGGCCTGCGAAAATTGCGCAATCGTTCGCCCAATTGTTGTTTTGCGTAACCCATTTTTCGAATATTTTTTTTTATTATCAGTCCCTTATTTATAAACAATCTATGTTGTTAAAAAACACATATTACTACAACATGATAATTATACCTAGCTACTGCTTATATTGTCACTACATATTTAGCAACATATTTTATAATGGGTTAACTACGCAAAATGAAACGGGTTACGCAAAATATTTTGGCGTAACCCATATTGGCCATAAATGGATTCCGCAAATTCTCCATACAATGTATGTCTCCGTATTACACATGTCCGATACTTTTATATAGATCATGTATGCCTATAAGTCAAACATACGCCAAATACATTATTTCATTATATAATTAATAAGTTTGTTTAACTACACGGAAACACATTGATTATTATTCAGAGGTAATTGGATGTCAAACGCACAGTTATGTCAACACTTGGTCACAGAGAAAACCCGCTGCTGCCACATAGGCTACTCTTCGAATAACAACAAGTGATCTTTTGTGTGGACAGGATAGCACACACGACAGCCTTTGATAGACCAGTTGTCGATCACTGGTTGGAATGGGAAATAACTCATGAATTGTATGATTTAGGTTTAAAGATTGAATAATGAGTAAAAACACTGAAAAATGCAAGTAACTAGTGGATGGTTGACCATTTGGGCAATTCTGGTGTGTTGCTTTATGTACATGTCCTTGACAATGGCATACATAATACATAATAGAGCTAGGCTTGGTTCTTTCTGTGTTAAAATATATTTGTTAGTTTACATGTATACTATAGTACTTAAGTAATAAGTTACGGGTAACGGGTAATGTGGTTTTACGCCTTCATCCATCTGAAGGATGTTGTAGAGGGCGCAGAGATTGAGATGACGTCCCGACCGTAGTCGGGTCGTCCTCTCAATCCCAGAGATGTCTATCTACTATGTACTTAAATTTGTCTAATGAAGCTTTTTACAGGGCTTCTAGAAAATTTTTTAAATTGACTGGCCATCGGGCCAGTGGATTTGAAAATTCACTGGCCATACTTAAAAATTCACTTGCCCAATTTGATCAATTAATAAAATGAAATCTAATAAAAGAAAGTCAATAACAGTCTAAAAGTAATAAAAACGTTTTATCTTTACCATATTTGCAGTTTAACTTGCACTTGAATAAAATTACATCGGTAGGTAGATTAGTGCCACAGGTAGCCCAGTCTTTGTTAGTGAAACGTTGCATATATGCTTCTTCACTTTTTTAAATTCACTGGCCATCGGGCACGGCCAACGCCATTATTTGGTGGCCCGAGTGTTAAAATCGCTGGCCTCGGGCATCGGGCCACCGTAATCTAGAAGGCCTGCTTTTTATAATGTTCACTCATTTGATTGTTAAAATGTATTTGTTTTGATCATGAAACTTATAGTGTACATGTACTTGAAACTGAAGTTGAAAGTATAGACCTGTTTTTTAATGATTTGATACTTTAATTAATGATTTGATTTATATTACAGGATCAAAGTGTAATTTATATATGAATTTATTAATAATACCAGTAGTTAGTTTGTATATCAGATGGGACTTGGATGATCTTTCTTGTGATGGCATACATTTATAAAACTACTGTAAATTCTTTATAGATTAGGCAATGTAGCAACGATAGGAAAAGCGACAGCAAGAACCTGTAATGTTAGAGATGATGTATTTAACACAGGTCTGCAATTGGCACACCTTTGACAGTTTGGTTGCTTGAAAATACATTTGGTGGTTTATTTGGACATCACATTAATATATTAGATAGATGATATTAAACGAGCTATGTTGTAGTCTACATGCATATTGTCAAAGTTTAAGTCACAAGCTTTAGTAAAGGACTAAAATGAAAATTATTTCACGAGGGACTCTGACCTGTCAACCTTCATTCAAGAGAAAGCAAGTGATTTGTATTTAAACATTTCCATGTGAATGTAAATAGAACTGGGTCGGAAATATGGGTTATGAATAATATATGTACCTTACGTTTCTTCTACTTACAAATGCTAATTGTTTAACTATTGGAAATTCATATGGCCTGAAATTAATTTATTGCAGCTAATTATAAATAACATTAATGTTTAATCGTCTGGATATTCAGGGGTCGAAATTTAAATTTTGTAACACTATCCCAAAGGAATAGTTAATTTCAAAAATCACTATTCCGTCTGAAAATTTATTATCCCTTTAAAAATATGTTATAGTAATTCTTTGGTGCATAAAACAACAGATTTATTAAAGCTGTCTGCTTTGTGTTCACTGGTTTATTAAAGCTGGTAACAGCACAGAAGAAAAAATGGTTACCGGGTAGTTTAGTACGACTAATAATAGTTCCTGAATGAAGGAACAAGCATCTATTTAGAAGGAATAATCAGATATGTATCATTATTCCATTTTTATTTCCACTTTCATAACGGAATTGTGCAAAATGCATTTTACCATTCAGTTTTGAAAATCACTATTCTTGGGATAGCGAAATAGTGTATATTTCGACCCCTGATATTGAGACTAATGTAGTACCCGGTATCTCAAATTAAACGACAATTTTGGGAACTTTTAATCAATTCCCGTGATTTTTTTTCTTTTAGAATTATTTCCCTTTATTTTTTGCAATAAACCGACGGTGGACAAAAAAATGTTATAATTTTTCGATTTATCGGGAGATTTATTGCTTTATCGGGTTAAAGATCCAGATTTTATGGAGACTCTCGCGTAAATCGGGAAAGTTGACACGTCTGGGGTGGGGACTTGATATTGATATTACATGGTACCGAGTTTAATGTTCTACATGTATTTATTATTCCAGATGTTTTATTGTAAAACGTTTTTCAAAACATAATTCACCACAATGTAATGCTGAAAATGAAAGGTAGTTCTATGTGATAGTGATATGCATGCATACATGTAGTGGCCGGTTTCAGAGTATCGCAAAAAAGAAAAGAAACTTAGACTTCTTTTCAAGGATTTACGGTATGTTGCACTTGTGAATTAGTGTGTATGTATAGTTTGAATACCTGTTTGGCACTTGCACAGGTTGAGGTAATTGTATAATAATACATGCAGATAATATATTTTGTTTATTTATGATACATGTATATACTAATTAATATTATAGATCTACATAACTTTGTTACCAATATTAATCAAATATAATAAGAAAGTGGGTTTATATTATACATGTAGTTTACTAATACATTTTAAAATTATATTTTTATAAAGCTAAGAAATGTAAGATCGAACACATAGACATGTGTTTAATTCAAACCTATCCAGTAATATTTAATGTAGTCTGCATTACAAAGTTTTCGGAGTGGCTTGATGGGTTGAATGATCTATCCTCCTTTGGGGAACCCTTTGGGTTATTTCCCATTCCAACAAGTGATCCTATCCAAGTCTTTCAAAGGCTGGTGTGTGCTATCCTGTCAGTGAGAAAGTGCACATAAAATATTGCTTGCTGTTATTCGAAGAAGAGTGATCTATGTAGTAGCAGCATATTTCCTCTTTGACCATGTGTCGATATAATAGTGTTTAACATCTATTAACTGCTGATTAATAATCATTTGATATGTTCTAGTGGTGTTGTCAAACAAACTATCTTTTTTTAAAGATTTCCCTGTATTGTAAATTGTTTTTATTTTGTGACATTTTGATAGTAACATTGATACACTAGGCTCTTGATTTATTTTATTTATGTTACACTTGTGAGTGGGTGTTACGTGAGGTCAAGTCAGTTTGTTGTATTGACCTATTTACACAATGGTTGCTTACTCTATTGAAGTATTGTGTACAGTGTATTTATAGAAAATGTTTATGTAAGAGATATAGCAGATTCACAGTGCTCAGAGTAAGCATGGGCTGTTCTAATTTTAAATGAGAGATTTCCTAAGCACTATCTTTGATTGAACTTCTGCTTTAATAGTGATTACCTCATCCTACCTGTATAGTTTTTAATTGATGTACAAAGTAACATGAAATATATATGGGTAGTCAGACGTATCTACATGTATGGTGGTGTACAAACACTATAATGATCCTGAACAGTTTTATGGTAGGATGAGAATCATTTGGTCTGTTCATGCTGGGACTTATATTATCTAAAAAGTAGGCTGTATTATTAATTATATTTACGTACATGTTTAATGTGCATAGATCCACACAGTCTCACACATTCCCCTCACCTCGAACCCTCTTTTGGGTAAAGTCAGGTATGCAATGCTATACAGAAACATTTAGGCAGCGGGACTTTATTTGTTTTAACAAACACCCCTTTATCATTTATATACATATTTAAAAATTCGTCCAGTGAAGTCTTCTTGCTAACTCTGTATGTAGCTGAAGTAGCCTATTTCTAATTTTGTGAAAGTTTGGCAAAAACAATTTGAAATTGGGAAATGGTTTGTTTTCAAATAGGGAATTCCTCAGCCTCAGGTGAATGTTCCAAGTAGCCAGCCCCAAACTGTATGGTAGATTACACCCTGTAAAGCTGTACATACACAGGGCACAAAATTTCACGCGAACCGTCGTTCAGTTCGCGTGTCGGTTACGCAACTTGAAATTCACGTGAACCGAT
>JAULBR010111973.1:0-10201 GCA_032355825.1 Melanodrymia aurantiaca
TATTTAATCCATTTTGTTATGATATACCCGGACTTGCATTCCGGTAGGACTTGCGTTCCTTTTACACCGGCTCCAACCCAGAGCGAGTGCTCCACAAGGCTCAATAGGTATGGGTGCTCCCTCTTACACCGACCAGTGTCCACAACCATTAGATGTGTGTCCTGGATTTTCTCTGATACCATCGTTACGTTCCATAACGCGAGCGCTCAGGAACTATGTGACTGGTACCGATCGTGTACTATCACACCACATTCATTCAATGTAGATGCAAATTCCAGTGTCAAAACGTTTTGTATCAGAAGCAGAATGCCCGCGCTATTGAACGCAAGGCTGTCCACCCTTCTGTTTTCCACAGGAGTCATGTTATTTCATCATTCCTATTTTTTTCCTGCACAAGAGGAATCTTCTCCTGGGAAATCATAATTTTCTAAGAAAAAACACATTCTTATCTACCTTCTAAAAAACTACGCAGAAAGTTTTTAAATACCCATTTTGGTCAGTATAGTTTCTATTTGTGACATTATGACATTTAATCAGGCAAAGTGTTCTGAGTGTACAGTTCTGTTAATCATTGTTTGCCAAAGTAAGAATTGTGGGATATATGGAGTTATAAAAGGCACTTTTTCTCTCTCACCATGACTATGGTGATTATCTCATAAAAAACAATATAATTATCTGTAAATAACAAAATTAAACTGTATTTTTGAGGTGGAAAGTGAAGCCGATTCGTAGGTAGGATGGGGTGCAAGTAAACAAAAAATGTACCGGGGTATGCATGTATTATTTACTCGTTTAGAATGTTTTTGCAACAATATAAGACAATGCCTCAAATTTTATCTAAACTACTAAATCGATAACAGTGGTGACACTGTTTAGTACAATACTATTTACTAAGGAGAGCGACTTAAATGGATGGCCACTAAACATTTGTCTATGAAAAGGTGTTAACAAGTGAAGTGAAAGCTGTGTGTATATTAGACATGAGGTGGGTAATCCCTTTCCTCACTACCGCAGACAATGTTAAGTAACAGGAAACAAAGATTTTGCAGACACTGTACCTTCAGTTCAACTATATCAACAGCCAGGTGTGTTTTTCCAAACTGACATTCGGAAAAATTGGCCATTAATTTGTTTTGCACATACCAGCGGTAATTCGTGAAATTTAGATGTCACAAACATGAATCTAGGTTTCGTATTCGCAAAAAAAACCATGACGCAATATTAATCTGGTTTACAGTATACAGTATATAATTATGATGAAAAAAAGTATTTTCAAGCCATTATCTTCCGTGTATGTATTGAGAATGACTGGTTGTAGTTGGGGAAGAAATATGCAATAAAGCAAACAGAAAAACATCTCATCACTTCTTATTTTTTCTTTTTAAACAAATATTTTTGTTCATGTCGTCATGACTTGTTTACATTTCATTTGCCTCCACCCAGGTAAGTGATGGCATGAATTCTCCTAAGCATAATCTTGATTATTATAAAGAAAATAATAATGTTTCAATAGTAAATACTCATATAGTAACAATCTTTATAATAATTTCAAAGTATTAATTATCACTATGGAGTGAAAAGAGCAGGATCCTATTAACTATCCCAACCCTACAGTTTTACAACATTATAGCCTCGTGTTGGTCGGTCCACGTTTACCGGACTGTTTATGGGACAGTCGGCAATGCAGAAGAGCGTAACCACTTGGCTGTCATCACAAGATGGTCAATAGTTCTTCAATACATCCACTCATGCCTTCAATACATCTACTCATGGCTTCAATACATCCACTCATGACTTCAATACATCCACTCATGGCTTCAATACATCCACTCATGGGTCATTACATACAATTTGCCGCAACATTTCTTTGAGTTTTTTGTGATAAAGGACGAACATTTAAAATATCACATACTGTATTGAGACTTATCAGGTTCTCCACACAAGTAGTTAGTTAGTTAGTTAGTTAGTTAGTTAGTTAGTTAGTTAGTTAGTTAGTTAGTTAGTTAGTTAGTTAGTTAGTTATAACTTATTTATCATGTGCTTATATCCAATTGAGGTTCAAGCACATCTGTTCTGGATACACAGTCCAGCTGCCTTGACTGTCCGCCCACTCAGGACATAAGTTAGTATTAGTATGAGAGAAGAAACCTGCTGCTTATTACTAAACAGCAAGGGATCTTTTATATGCACTCTCCCACAAACAGATCAGTACATACCACAACCTTTGTTGTTGGTGTAAGTGTTGTACACATACCAATTGAGACTAGCCAAGTCATCATTTTAATAGGGTTGGAGCCTGAACTGTGATTAAAAATTCCATAGTCTCTAACAGGATTTGAACCCAGTACCTACCCGAGTACCTGTCTTGAGCCAAATGGACTGACCACTACACCCCGTAGACAGGTACAAGTAGTGGCAGATTGAACTGTTCATACTGAACGGTCGGTCAATATAGAGAGGCTGTTGCAAGGGATGGCAAGAAACTAATATTAACTTTATCACAATTACAGTCAAACCTGCTTGAGTGGCCAACTGTATTAAGCAACCACCTGTCTTAAAGGGTCACCTTAATATTCCACCAAATCATTATTTTTAGTGCATTATGACCTGTATTAAGCAGCCACCTGTCTTAAGAGGCCACTTAATGTTAAACACTGTACATTAATAAGTAGGCATCCAGTTAGGAAGTTTTATGTGTTAAGTAGTAATCTGTAAACAAAACTAAAATTATAATGGAAGAGATGGAAGTTCAAGAGGCTCAAGAACACTAGATTAGGGAGCTCAATAAACTAAATAAATGTGTTCAACTTCTGTTTCCCTGGCAACACATCCATTGTTTATAGAACAGTACACCTAGCTTTGTGTTCAATACGGGGAGCGTTCTGCTACCGAGACAAAACATTTTAAGACCAGTGTTTGCATCTAACATTAAATGAATGTGATATGATAGTACACGATCGGTACCAGTCACAGTTGAACGTAAGACCGGTGTCACTAAACAAAAACAAAAACAAAGCTTAACTTTATCTTTTTATCTTTTGATACTGTCACATGTGTATTAATCCTAATACTGAGTAATAGCCTAATATTAATAAGTTATATCACAATGCTACAGATATTACGCAATTAATTTCAACAGTATCGTAACCAAAATTGAGCAATAAAATGTATTTGAAATAGATACTTGAATAAGATGTTTTATAAATAGGAAGTAAACTTGAATTTCAAAACAAAAGAGAAAATCTCAAACTCTATTGAATGTGTGTTGAAAAAAGAAGCTTTTGGCATTCAGCTAGGTGCCCACACAGATATAACGTAGTCCTAGCGAATACCCTATCTTAATAATAATATAGTCGTTTACGCATTCCATTCTGTGTCAATCTTTTGCCAATCAATCTTGTAAATGTGACTTAAACCACATTGTCAGGGATCCTGTGGATTAATAGCTTTGTACAGTAAACATCCGTGTATGCACTTTCAATATGGAAGGAACATGTATCAAAGTAACCCTGCATGTTCAAGTGACTGCCTGGTGGTCACCAAGTCTTAAAGGGGACCAGTCATCATTCTGGGGCGAAAAGCATGATCAGATGATGAAGAAGTGAAGCAAGTTGTGTACGCAACTAATTTCATGTTAGCAGAAAAGAAACACTGTCCTTGTTTATCTGACATTGATTAATAATTGTAGGCTCTTGGATGACGATTGCACAGCAATTTAGTCACATGGTCTTTGAAGAAGCCAATTGCTGCCACATAGGCTACTCTGTTTGTTTGACAGCATGGGATCTTATAGGTGAATGTTTTTCCAACCAATAAACCTATTTTAGATCACCATGTAATTGGAAATAAGTAGTTTGGGATTCGGCCAAACCCAATAATTCAACCCTGACATCACTTATGTTTCTGGGGATAATAAATCTTTTGAAAAAAATAAAAAAATAAAAAAATAAATCAATCCAATAATTGATAATAAAAAATGGCACAGACACTACAAATCGACAATATTTACATATATTATTATTCTTTCCTTGTCTTATTTAAGCTAAACAACAGCTAGCTAACTATGGTATAATCTAGTGGACAGCAAAGGGCTAAAGGCAATATTTCCAGATTTAGACAATCATCATTCCACCAGTCATGCAGGCCAAACACCGGCTGATCTTAACCTTAGCTTCTTGCTTGATGTACCGTATGCATGACCAGAGATATATCATTCAATTGCCGCAGGGGACAAATAACACAGAGTCATAGTCCCAATAAAATTAGTATTACAGAATAAAGCCCAAATCTGTATGGGTATGAGCCTCTTATATATGACAATCTATAATTCGTATGTCCGGGCATACGTGTGGGTAAGGTAGACAGCAAGGTCACACTGACATTTGGTGTACCTAGGCTAAGGAAACCACAAGGAAATGGAGCTTCTCAGAGGAACCCATTCATAATGTAAACCATTGGCTGTTATCTTCAGAAAGAAATACTTCCAGGACATTGTTAATAAATGCTATTACGTGTAAACTATATATGGTAATTCAATGGCTTGCAATCTATAGTACCCCGGTATAAGAAAAGAAACCTGCTGCTGATATGTATATTCATTTTCAGTTAGCAGAGGGTTTATATTAAAAATCAGTCGACTGTAAACTATATATGGTAATTGACTTGCAATCTGTAGTATAAGAAAAAAACCCTGCTACTGCCATCATGCCATGTATAATATTCATTTTCAGTTAGTAGAGGGTTTATATTAAAAATCAGTCCCCCTGTCCATCTATTTGTCTATAATTACTTGCAATGCAATATACACTTGAATAAAGAACTACTACTTAAAAAGTGTAACATTATTTTAATAAAGTCAGTTTTTTTACTGAAGAAACATTGAGTTCTTTTGATTTAATAAATTGATGGTTTTAACGGAAACAAGCTTATACATGTACATGTGTATATAGATTAAACCATATTTTTAACCAAACTTGAAGAAAATAGATATAATAAAAATCTTTCAACTTGTTATTTACTTTCAAACAATTGGTTTTCCACTGTGGGGTGAATACTATATTCTGGGTACATGTAACTCAATAACCTGTAAGTTTAGTTCGAGGCAACAAGAAACTGGGAACTGTTTGAAATTGTTTCCGTTGTTCTCTTGTATGTGTGTGTGTTAATCCGAACTCTGTCGAATGAGGTCAAGTCCGGATTAGCATGACTAATCATGCAACTTTATTTTCAATGACTTGTGTGTACATGTAGAGACAGCAAGGAATGGGATAGTAAAAGTAAAGAATTGTTTGTTTTACCACACCAAAACATATTGTATAACCATCAGATATTACATGTCCAACATATGATTATTATGACACATGGTCCACAGAAGGATCCTGCAGCTCTTGACATAGCCTGCTGTGTTAAAGGGTTTAAACAATCCAAAACCATTTTCATTTAAATAAGACGTACTGTAAATTGTATACTTGATTACAACTCATGGGCAGGACTCGCCTAGTAGGCTAAGTTTAAACAAATCTGCCTAAAAAATGTAATTGGCTAGCCGCTACCAATGTTTTGTATAATTAGTCTCTTTTTAAACATTTTCCCCCAAAAATACCTAATTTTTGGAAACTTGACTAAGATATAATCTTGTCCAGAGTGAGCTATGCATGGTAGTCAGGCTCTATTTCTTCAGATGCATGGTGAATCTGGGTTGTATTCGAGAAACTGATTCTATTCGAGATCCGGTTTCTGTTCTATACCCGGGTTCTATTCTATTTCGGATTTTTTTAATAGCAATTGTATACCTTGTTGGGTTTGAAGTACGAACGTTAACTAACATTTACTTAGTCAAGACCCTGAATTAAATTCAACTAGTGTGGATGTAAAACTCTGGACATATCCAAGATATCATGAAATAAAATTAAATATTTTAAATAATCGGAAGAATAAATGATTTAATCCCCCAAAAGGATTTACTGATTACAGACGTACAGATTATTATACATATAAATGTTTATTTGCTAACTTTAACAACCAGCAATCCTTGACTGGTCAATCAAAGGCTGTGGTGTGTGCTATCCTGTCTGTAGGAAAGTGCACATGAAAGATCCCTTGTCATTAAAACAAAGAAACTTCATCTTCGTTAACTTTTAAATCATATTCATGCATCAATGAATCCACATCATCGAGAACAATCCCAAACCGGATACTTCATTTGACCAACAAAACATAAATCTCTTTTTTAATCCAAAATGACAAACGTGACATCAAACGGGCAATAATAAATGCACAATTTGCTCATAACCATAGCAACAGTGAGGTAGGTGAGAGCAAGTAACGTTGGTGAGACATGAAGATAAAAAGAGTTCCGCGGATGATGACATGACGATGGGCGCTCACTGTGCCTGCCTCCCACAACTGAGAAAAGTCAAGACGAGTTGTCATGTTGAGAAAGTGCGTGCTTCAGATACTGTCAGCCTTCACATGGGCCAGCAGAATGTCAACACCACAGCATTTCTCATTCCCACTCACTTCATTGACAAACAATACTTCCATTTAGACAACATATCCGTTAGCTGGATTTTAACATCGCAGGCCTATTTCACAGCTACATGTAATTATACATTTGTTCTCCTTATAAACTTGCTATTGCACAAACTGATCTAAAAAAAATATCATCATGGGCAGATGCGAGAATTTCAGCAAGAGGATCAGATCACCGTTTTAAGAGTTTTTAATAAAAAGTTTAATGACTCCAAATTATTGTTTACAATGTACCTCAAAACATTTAATTAAAATAAATAATTTATTACCTAAATAAATAGATATGAAGTATATGTATTTGTTTTATATTTCAGTGTGGGGAATGGTTGGGGGTGACCTCTATACCACCTGAATCCATTCTTGATCATTCAGATGTAGTTTTTAATCTCAAGTGCCCATCAGATAACATGCAAAATGTTTCTACTGAATTAAATCTCTTATACATGTAACTATTAAATATCTATGTCAAATTCAAAATAATATTATGTGGGAAAAGGTGTAATTTCTTATGAAAAATAAAATAGCAGATTGAATACAGACTAAAGAACCCCATTCACTGAGAACTTGCTATAATATTAACCATTGGTACATAACGTATTAAAAACATTAAATCATATACATCCATACGTACAGCTATGCAGGCATGCATGTACATGTATGCACACACACACATAGATATCCTAAATGAGTTCTATTTCTGCTCAAAAGAACAAAACTTATTAAATACAAATTCCAATTCATTTAAATCACTTTGATATTAAGAGCATTATGAGATCATGTACTGTTTTACTCACACTTATTTTAAAATAATTGAACACAAAGCTTCTAAATCAGTTACATACAATAGGACATATTAAACTACAACACAATGACACATTAAACTACAACGCAACGGTTTGTAGAAGACAACAACAAGTTCATGGAGTTCTCGTCATTTATCAGTTTCTAAGAAAGTGACAAATCTACTTGTCCTCGACAATCACCTACAAGCGCTCCAGCCAAGCGGCCGACAATAGAACACAGTGAATTGATAGAAACACTGCAATTCAGATGCCTCCGCTGCATTGTTCTGACTACTTGTTCTGTAATGGACAGCTTGTGTACAACAGGTAGCAGTGGTAAGAGACACTAGCCATGCACTCGATGACATCCAGAGTTGCTTTTGATGAAATAAAACTCCTACCTAATCAATCAAAGAGACACGAGTATGACGGAAGACTCGAGAACAATGTACACTGCATGACATAACATACCGGACTGTTTGTATACCTCGCACATCAAGTATTTCCAATACCTAACTCCTATAATGGATTCAATTAACCATTTAAGGCAATTATAGGTTAATATTCTCCATTAATAGTGTATTATTTTTTGGGGTATGACAATGTCTGTTTTTTAACTCTGCCAACAATGGTTTGTAATCAAATAGGTAGAATTTGTTTTTTTTATTAAGAACTGTATAACCCTAACTGAAACTTTAACTGATTTTTGAAAATTGAAATATATTTTAAGGTTTGAAAATCTTGTGTAAAATAGAATACATAGTACATGTATATAATATAATATAATATAAGATAACTTTGGGTAGTTTATTCCATCTCTTTGTTAGACATGATCACTTACACATAAATTGAACCAGATTGTATTTGTCAACACAGGTGACTGTACAACATTTCCCAATAGAGTTTCTTCACTGAAGGGTAAAGTTATTTTCTAAACAGTCTAAAAGGTTATAACTGAGGATTGATTCACTGATTGTGTTTAACAGTTGATGCATGATCGGCGATACCACACCTCGAGTACACAGTATATTATAATATTAACTAGAACTATACGTAGCCATTACACAGAATTGAAACGTCTTTCTCACAGATTGACCGATGTTTTGTCAGACGTGGTATTTCCGCTTTGGCAGACATTTTATTTGAATCGGGGTTCTGATGCCTATGTTGCTAGACTTTGTTATTCGACACCATTCCTCAAAGGTATGGCCTCCCCACTCCCCTCCAGACAAAATTAACCACAGAACAAAATATGCCTGTTTACCGATTTTACAAGAGATCTTTTATATACACTTTGCCATAAGCATACAGGATAGCACATCCACTATTTCTCATTTACCAGTCATGCATCACAGTGTAATAAACCTCTATGCAAATTATTGCTATCAATGGGTTACAGTAGAATCTCGTTGGCTCAAACACGGAAGGGTCGAATACATGGTAATGCTCGAACCAAGATCGAAGTCCCGAATTAAACCTTTAAATTAAGTTGCTGATGCTTGGGTCGAACTACCTGATATGTCGAACAGTTTCTCGAGCACTGACGGTGTTTGAGACAACGGGATTCAACTGTATTAGTGAATATTGTTTACAAATTACCAGTTAAAAGTACAGTAGAATCTCGTTGGCTCAAACACGGAAGGTTGAATACATGGTAACGCTGGAACCAAGATCGAAGTCCCGAATTAAATCCTTATATTAAGTTGCTGATGCTTGGGTCGAACTACCCGATGGATCGAACAGTTTCTCGAGCACCGACGGTGTTCAAGCCAATGGAATTCAACTGTATTTATTTTCAACAAACATGTATACCTGAACGTAATGTAATGGTATTTGGCTGCCGCTATACATTGTAGCAGGTGACGTCAAACAACATTTATGCCAAACGTGACATCGTATTACCAATGAAAGCTACTTTATACCTGCATTTCAATATTTGATTTACTAATATCGAATTTAAACGTTATTTTAGAAGTGCTATAGGATAAATAGAATTCACAACTCATGTATTCTAACATGCAAAATATCAACCTCATCTACACATGTAGTAGTTAATTGTTATTTGTCTTGGTAAAGCCTCGACAAATACTGATTAACCCAGGGTCGCTTTAGATTTTCTATATTGAAAACACTTATTATGATTCCTCTATATATCAATTGCATATAATTTATAAAGGCCACTTTTTGTGTCACTTGGATTGCATTTACAAACAAATTTGAATATACATGTACACAGTTTTAGATAAGAGACGGAAAAACACACAAAAAAACAGTAAATATAATTATTATAAAACTCTCACAATTTTATGTGTTAACATCTGAAAACTTCTTATCAAAAAGGAATGTTTCAATCATTTATGTTTCAACCAGTTGGGGAGATTGACGAATATTTCCTGTTGTGAAAATGAGAATGAATTGAAGGATAGGTGCTTACAGCATCAACAAACAGATACAGATCTCAATAGCATTTTAATCTCTTACTTAAGGATCTAGTACATGGTTAGTCATATTCAAGCAGACGCTTCATGTATTTATAATATAATAGGCAGGATATCCTTTCTGATAAGATAAACCAATGCAAATAACGGATATGTAAATTAATTAATTAACAAAATTCTAATAAATAACCCTTTTCCTTAAACAATGCACAACAAGTTAATTTTTTTGTTTTATAGATTAAGGTAACAATAAATTCTTAATTTACACCAAGAAGAAAGTGAGGACAAACAAATTACATCTGGGCAGTGACAAAACAAACACATACCAGTACACGACACTTTGTTCACAAATAAATATATTTGGGTAGGAATATACATAGAGATTATTAAATGAGCGAGAGGGTCGTACGAAAATTATGAAACGAGTTTGTGAATTGTGTTATTTCCCGA
>JAULBR010111983.1:0-10198 GCA_032355825.1 Melanodrymia aurantiaca
CTGTTCTTGAAATTCTTGGTCATTCATCCGCGAATGTGTCGCAGACATCTGTTTTTACAAGCGACTTCGATGTCGCCAGACAGACTCTGCCAGAGCGAAGTGATGGAGATGAAAGCGAAGTTTCGTCTCACTTCGCCTGGTCGTGTGGGGCCTGATCTATCAGAATTGGTTTGTTTCTTGTTGACATAACAGATGATGATAACAGTAACCATGACAGTGACTATTTTATGATTCATTGATTGAGCCAAAACACTACCAATTATGTATTTTTTGTGTGACCAGACTCAGAGGTGTTTACGTAAAATGTATGTTTCAATTTTGTTGAAAAAAGCACCGGAATTCTAAACCACTGTTGTCTTCTACCATCATTAAAAGATAATCTAAAAGCCCTTACATCGCTTCATACAGAGAAGAACGGACCCAGCCGACTTTCCCTTCTGGAACAGCTTGGTGAGTTCTGTGAGAAACTGAAAATATAAAACACATGCAAGATTGAACCATCGCGTAGAGGAATAGGCATACAATATGGGCTTTATCTATTTGCATAAAGTTATCTCATATGGTTTTAAATAGAAACAAAACTTACTGAATCATTTTCGAGCAACATGTTGCCACAACGCCGGAAGTCAGCAATTCTTTAAGGGAAGAGGAAGAAAAGCGCATGAGTAAGCTAAAACAAGAAATCATTGTTAATCATACACGAAACGAATTATAATAATTTTATCAAGGGAATTCTAAAACATTTAATTCATAATATATAAGTGTGGATATCAAAAGATGCATTATGTATATTAAAATATCGATTTATTTATTTTACAAAACGACCATTTCGTCGCAAGTCAGTTCGCCCCCATCTCCACCACCCCACGCTGTCAGATTGCCTAAAACAAATATAGATAACGTCGTTACGTTACGTAAAATTTTAATAAAGTAGTTGACTTCCTAAAGTTAGTTTACAAAGTGTTAGAAATGGCTACCGTATTTTTAATGTTTGTCTTGTAAACTTTGCTACATTTCACAAATTAAATAACCATATTTTACTGAAAAATTGTGTGTGCGTAGGGCTATCTACTTGAAAGTAGGCTACATTCTTTACATTTTCAAAATATAAAAAAAGTATTTATAAAATAGGCGGGAACCGCCATTTTCAAACTATAAAGCTGTAATTTTAAATCGAAGACATTGCCGGGTTTTGTTTGTGTGTACAGTAGGCTACCAATACTTTAAGTAGGCCTAATTATTTACCAGTTTTGGTTTATTAAGTCAGCAAGTATGAAATATTACGGATATAGCACGATTGCTGAGAAGGCAACGGAGTTTTGAATTGACAAGACTACCACGCATGATTTATTGGACAATAGTTAATAATTATATATTAGGGCTCGCACATTTAAATGTCTTAGTTTAAACGCTCGCCCTCACTTCGGCTTCCTCTTTCCATATTGATCAATCCCCACCCCCACCCCAACCTCTTTTATCTCGTAAATACACACAACATAGATAGGTGATAATTAAGAGACATGTATGTCACAATGCACCCATCCAACTTAACATGGAAGGCTACTAATAATTATTAACTTCTTTGCGAACATCATTTTAATCACTTTGGCCGGCCTGTGGATTTATTAGGTGTTTTTTGTCAGTCGATCATAGTTTTTTTCCTTCCAGATTTCAACAACATAACAAAACAACGAGATGACACTTAAATAATATTTTATTACTTTTCAAGTGACCTCAACAATAGGCCCTACTAACAATATTTGCAAATTATATACTAGTAGGTCTATATAGGCTTATACAATAATATTATATATAATATACAATGCAAAAACAGGATAAAAGGTAACTTGTTTCTTTCACCGCGGTTAGTCGGATATTATAAGAATTCTTCATATGTACATGTACTGGTGTGGGATAGGGCTATTCCACCCAAAGTTACATACTTTGATGTCGGATATGAGGCTTGCAGAGTCCCTCACTTCAAATTATTTAGCCCTTCCCACAACCGTACTTACAGTAGGCCTACATAGGGCCTAATGAAAGATAATTTTTCTCTCATCCCTTGATGCTTGACCGCCAATTTTTACTAAATGATGGAAAAACCAAAAAATATAAAAAATTTTGAATCAAAATATTATATAATATTCGAAAATGGTTTATACTAAAAGTATATACACTTACATTTCCAGCAACAAGCAACATTTTATTACGTCGCGTATTGTTTTAATTCGTGAACACAAGCCTTAATTTAATGCGTTCAATAGGGAGAGCGTTTTGCTATAGAGACAAAACTATTTCGTACTAGCAGTAAATAAAGTAAACTTATCCCCGTAGTCATACTATAAAATGTAAGGCGATATTTACAATGAAATTCAGATCGACACGCGTTGTCAAGAAACACCATTAGGAGATAAATTATGGGCTATTTCTATCTTACATGTTCGGGGATGAGAGAAAAATCCATCTGTCACAATGTGTATTAGCACTTTTGAGAGGTCATGACCTCTGTTCAACTGAACAACGAAGCGACCGCTTGGCTGTAGTCATCACTGGATCAGTACCAGAAATGTTGCACTGGCGCTTGTCGATTTCACTAGCAGCGTGCAAACCAGGTCAAGCTGGCAGAATTATCATAATAATTTCCATTTTAAAGACAATGGCCCATAATTTTGACGGGAAAATAGGGACCACGTTATATATATTATTATACATGTACATGTATTATAAATGTACTGACTAACAATTATATATATACTGAATATAAATATACATATATACATATGTATGTATGTATGTATGTATCACTAGTATGTATGTATGTATGTATGTATGTATGTATGTATGTATGTATGTATGTATGTATGTATGTATGTATGTATGTATGTACACTTGTAATTGAATATTGATTATGTATAGCGTATTACAAATGCTTGAAATTAAAGGGGGATTGTCATAGTTGACATACATTTGTAGGTTGATTTCGCTAATTTTACATTTGAGAACTCCAAATTAATCGAAACAATATAGTGAAAAAGGTTTTTCAGTTATAACCAAAAATAAAAATCTACCAAGATTAAAAAAGTCATACATAGATACGAGACCTGAGCTTTCATTAAATTACCAAGGTAGTCTAAAACAAATCAATGACAAACTGTACGCAACAATCCAGCAACAGGTTCAATATTGGAGAAAAACAATACAAAATGTGTTCATCAGTTTTAAGTCCAAGAATGATAACGTCAGCCATTTTCCATCGAAGCATACAAATATTCCAGTCAGTGACCTAAACGATTAGTTGAATATCACAAATTGATTGATAAACATTTGGTAAAACGAATGATATGCATAGGTATTACAGAATTATAACCAGACATGTTGTCATCCATCTAATTCTAACTGTGTGGTCTTTCTTGTTAGTTCTCCCTTACATTTATACTAGTTCATCTAAAACTCAACTTATCTGTTGAAGGCACTGGTATCTTCAATCCTGCCAACTGGATTCTGCTAACTGACACGGCCAACAGGTCAGTGCATAATAATTTATTATTATAACAAATAATGTCTAATGTTAAAGTTCAATTGCATTCCATTTGTTCAGTGGAAAAATCAATCGTCACATCATACACTGTATGTATTTATGGCATTAACAGTTAAATGGTGCGATTTTCAGATTAGTTTAATTCATGATAAATATCGACAAGATGACCAATCTACCACTGGTTTATTCACCATCCATCCACCCTCAATTATGTTAACCATGTCAATAATATGGATTATTGAGCAATATATTTCCTACAAGAATACAATCACAAACCTTGACATACTATTGAAAAGGATCAAATCCATTTTGTTTGAAACAAAAATGAATATAATAAACTTGAGCTTTTAGTATTAACTATTAATATAAAACATTACTTGTTATTTGTTGAGCGTCTTATCATACATCATCAATATACAATGTCATGTAGATGAATCCAAATATGTTAGTGAAGCTCGTTTCTTCACAAATCAAAAGAACCAAAACAGACTCAATTAGGCCTACCCACAAATGTGGATTATACAAGTCTAGACATAATGTGTCTCATGACAATACAGGGGCCACGGAAAGGAGTGGGTGGGGGATCTGGGGAGGGCCACCGCCCCCACCCACAATACTTTTAAGCCTTTTTTTTACCAAAATGTTTTTTTTTGTACCACATAATTATTAAACGTTCACTTTACACCCCCACCTCATTTTAGTATGATCCACGGCCCTTGCAATAGAACGATATTTAATGTGCAAAATTCAATCCATGAACAAATTGAAAATATATTTTCCAAACACAATGCTTTGCTTGGAATAAAGGTAGACAATCATTGGTATTGTAGTGTGACATACCATAATCATACATTTGTAAAAGCTTTTATTTGTGTAGATATTGAGTCTCTGGTAAATGAAACAAAAGATTCCCAGGTTGGTTTTTAAAAACATCCCAAGATAGAGTTATTTCTGTTCCGATATGTATACTACATCAAACGTGTATAAATACATGTCCTTACTGGTATACAATTAGAGCAAATTCATCAATTTTCATTAAACGTAATGATTTTTCATAATCCATTAGCCAGTGTAGTGATTTGTAGTGATTTATAATGCTTTGTAACCTGGAGATATGGTCAACTATCTTGGATACAACTATGGAAAATGCAAACCTGAGCCTGATTTTGACTTGATTTGGGGAGGATCAGGGGGGAGGGGAGGTGTTGTAGGATGAGTAACTTTTGGTTGACATGAACAACTGAAATGCTATATTTATGAACAAAATTACATTAAAGCTAACAGAAAGAAATGATTTCATTGTTGTGGGGTGGTAAACATTTTCTCCATTCCAATTACATCTACTTACTAAAAACTGTGTCACCAAATGTTTTTACAACCATAATTAACCAAAGCCATCGAAATCAAATCTATGAGCATTGACAATGTTTAACTCACTGAATACAGCTAAGAAGCAATAAATTATTTTTATTAACAATTCAGCCAATAGTGAACAAGAACGCATCAGCCTTTAACCACCATCCAATCCGGAAAAGGAAGACATGTAATTTTGGCACTGTTTAAAAAGTTTGAAGATCAGTCTATATTTGAGTTCAAAGAATGGTGTATTGTCGTGCAAAATGTATAAACATTATACCCAAGCATATTTTATTTTTTACATTGCCGGTTGAAAACTCACAGGTTGCTACAGCCCTTTGACAAAGTATCAATAACGACACTGTGGACATTTCGTTTATATATACATGTACATATCCTTTTCAAAGCTTTTCGGATCATTTCATAACAAAATATTAATCCAATTTAGTCTTTTGTAGGAAGTTGAGTGTCTCATATGACACTAAAGGAATTCATTCTTGTTAGTTTCAATTTAATTTTGTTGCACTCCCTAATGTGATTTATATCAACATTTGGGAATATCACAATTTTATCAGGAACATTTGTAAGTATTAAGTATAATGACTAAAAATATGGAAAATCACAAAAAAAAAATAAAAACATTAAATCATCAACATAGATAAGCATAATAATGAAAAACTATGAAAATATTTAAAACATCCTTAAAAACATTAATTCATGAGCATGGCATATCAATTTCAAACAATTTGAATGCAAATATTTTTTAAATATTCAGCCAGACACCATAGAGAAAAAAATGGGCATGCACAATATTAAGGTCTTTAAAATAAAAGGTGTTGACTGGCCTCCGTGGTGCAGCGGTTAACGCCACGGACTACAGGCTGGTAGGAACAGTGTTCAAATCCGACAGGTGGATCTCACTTTCCGAATCCAACCCAGAGTGAGTGCTCTGCCAGGCTCAATATGGCTAGGTGTAATACCACTTATACCGACCAGTGTCCACAACTGGTTTTACAAAGGCCGTGGTATGTGCTAACCTGTGTGTGGGAAAGTGCATATAAAAGATCCCTTGCTACTTATCAATTTGGAGTAGCGGGTTTACTCTCATACTAACTTCTGTCCTGGATAGGCAGTCGAGGCAGCTGGACTGCGTGACCGTGACAGACGTGATTGAACCTTAACTGGATATAAGCACGTAAATAGGTTATAACTAACTAAGTAACTAACTAATTAACTAAAAGGTGTTTACATTTTTAAAAAAATTTTAAACCCATAAAAATGTAACAAATTGTAATAGAAAATGATGGGTGCGCACCCCTTTCACAATTATGGATTAGCCATTGCAATATAATACCAAGTTCAATTAAATATCTAGCTACACAATTTTACCGTAGATTGGTTTGAAACTTGGTTTATAATTACTGGGTATGTTAAATTCCTTGCCTAAAAGAGGTCTATCCTTTTATAAATAAAAACAAACACTTTTAAAACAATTTTGTGCATAAACAAATTCTAAAATCAAGCTGCGGTAACTACACAATGTACTATAAAAAAACAACCTGTAACCATGAATTTTCATACATAATAAAAAATTATGATTAAAAATGTGTAGACTTTCAAGGACTACGTGTAATACATACAAGAGATTTGTTGAGGCATACATGATCAGTTGTTTGTATTACAGTGATACCCCTCTAAACCGGACCCTCAGTAAACAGGAATTCCCTCTAAACCGAACATATTTCAGTCCCAAACAGCCATATGTGCTGTATTTAAACCTCAGTAAACCGAACACCCCTCTAAACCGAACATTTTACGTGGTCCCAAGTGTTCGGTTTAGAATGGTTTCACTGTACAAACAAATGTAAAACTCTATTATCAAGGATGGAATGTGGGAGGAGTTGTTGCATATGTAAAAAATACATGATTGTGTCGTACACAATTCTCAAACAGTATTTATAAAAACAGCCTTAAAAAATGGACATAAAATGTTCAGAAACATATGAAAAACCTCTCAATGGGTTACCGTAGCTATTAAAAGATACAATTGATATTACTAGTTATAATAAGGACGGTTACATATTACAAGACGTATAATTATAACAACAGTATCTCGACTTCATAAAATATAATATACATCAGATCTTCAACAGTTGTTAAACTTTACAAAGATATTCAGTTGATATTTATGCATTCAAATAGTATAAACTATCTAGTTATAATAAACTTTGAACATTTGTACAGGGATCCAAATTAAAATTTTGTGTTTCCATTCTAATGGAATTGTGAATTTCAAAAAGCACAATTTCATCTGCAAATTTGATATCCCTTTAAAAATAAATTATAGTAATTATTTGGTTAATAAAACAGCTTTATTAAAACTGCACAGAAGAAAGATATTTTGTTGAGAGAGGCTATTGTAGATGCAGAATGTAAGAACAAGCATCTACATGTAGTTTATATGCGGTAATAGAAGGAATAGTTAGATTTCCATATTCCATGTTTTATTTTCACTTTCATAACTAAATTCTTGAAAATTTATTCTACTGTTTAAACATCACTATTTTTGGGATAGCGGAATAATGTATATTTCATCCCCTGCTGCATACACTATTGATACCAATCAAAACTCCAACAAACCAACAGTAATTAATGAAATCGGTAAAGTTAAATGATTCACAAATGATTGTTGAAATAATTAAAATATATTTGTAAATGTACATTAAATTTTGAGCTCTTAAACATGTCACCTATAATCATAAATAATTTAAAAAAAGCATTTTTCTCAAGTTTAATCACTTAGGTATGTACTTGTGGATTAGGAATTGTACCACAAATCACCATAACGGATCACATGCAGATCAATTTACATAAATCAACATTGATTTGTACGAAAAGAAAAACAATTTATCTAGTTAATAATCACAAAGTTTCATTTACCTTTACATTTATTGAAATATTAATCTACCTACAAATCTATTTGCCCAAAGATAAATTTAGCAAAATTCTGCCCATGTTGAGTTGGGAGAATAGTATATGAATGGTGAGCGAAATACAACATGTGTCGTGATGTGTCACTGCTGCTTTACTGAACACGAACAGATGTCAGCTGGATGTCACCAGTGATGTTGAGCCAGTCCACTCTATTCATTGGTTGAATCTTATGGACAAACTCGCAGAAATGCTGATTGTTGATGGCAATCTGAAATTTATTAATAATTTAATCTATAATGTAACATCCAGTTTTGTTCACAATGTCTTTCCTTTTTTAATTCTCGTCTTGCATTTTAAACTTTTGTATATTACTTACCAGAATCACAGCATCTTTTGTTTATTCTTTTATAAATATAGAAAATTATCTTTCAAAGTTGACAATCTTGAGGTACGGTAATAAAAAAGAAACAATAATACTGTAGATCCTGAAATTAATGCAATCACAACATTAATTTAAAAAATGTGCATCTATATTACCGGGGTATTCACATTAACCAATAATTATCCATTTATTTCTCAATTTATGATAATTATGTATTAAATGTCAACATACTAAACAATTAAACAATAATTTACCATTTATAGTATGTTATAGTAATCCTGAACAGTCTTCATCACTTCATGTATACAATCACTTCATGTATAGAATTCATAACACTAATTCACAGTAAAGTGATATTTCTTTATTTCCACTGTTTTTCAACACCATTATTGTTGTTTAATTATAATTTTAAAATGGCAGTTGACAGACAAGGATTGCAACTCCAACATAATCACATTTAAATGAGTTGATCACTACCACACTGTCTTGTGTTGTTTACCATCACACCAAACACATGTGTCAAGCAAGATGCAAGGATCTTCTTAGCTATCATGACAAGTTCTGTCGAGAAAATACATTCCCAAAGGTAGGTCACATGCATTAGTTTCCTATAACATTTTTGTCTGACCTCAGACGAGTCACTCGAATTAATTTAGGAACACATTTATTTCAGAATCTACAGTACTTTAAAAAAGTGGGTAGTTAAAAAAAAAACAGGCATTGCTTTAAAATAAAATAGTTCTAATCTTTACTGAAACACTACCTTTGCCATCTTTATACCTGTGTTATTATGACCAAATAGCACAGAGGACATTAGGCAGGGGTGGATCAGATTTGGTACTTTATATAAATGTGTACATTCAGTGTAAACAGCAGAGCAACAATTACCTTGATACTGGCTGGTTCTATCAGAATGATCATGTCAAAGTTGGTGTTTGGGACAAAAGGAAAGTGACTGCCATGACGTTCTTCGTTTCCCCAACTGTTGCCCACTTTGTGATTTCTGACCGTTACGTTTCTACAACTACCAAAATTGAATCTGGCATCGAAGACCATACCCACGTCATTAGCTTCATGGGGTCCACATTGGAGATTGATAGAGAATCTGAAAACAAGAAGCAAGTTGATGACATTTGGGTATGTTAATTCTGAAAATACTGTGTTCCAGTACATTTAACTGTCATCATACCTGCAGCATAGAATGAAAATAGATTTCTACTTCAAAAGAAAAACAATATTTCGTTCGCATAAATGCATTTTGTTCCAGAGATTAGAAACCAAAACAAGTAAATCAAATGTATCCAACCTCACTGTTACAAGAATCTAGACATTTTTTCAGCCTACGGTACATGTTAAAATATCTAATGGATACATTTTCCAATATACAATGTATTAGTAAATTAAATGGATCTTGAAAAGGACTACTCGTGCACTTTTAGTTGCTTATGTAGACATGTAGAGATGTAAAAGACTGAGTATATTATATTGAAGAGGAATGACAAGTTACTGTGTGTTCTTTTTAAAGTTCTGTTAGTTGAAATGATTAGAGTGCAAGGCTGTCAAACTATATTCAAGGGTGTAGCTACATGTATATACATGTATATGCGATGTACTCCATCGAGAACACATTTTACGAACCTGCATGCCACATACTCAATTGAGAACACATATTAATCAATGCATCAAGTTAGAATCCTACCAGTGAACCTATGATTGACAACAATAGGAAAATAAATACACACCTGGATGAGTTAGGACGTGGTACACCAGAAATATAGATCATACGTCCTGGATACAAACCTCCTGGCATGTTGATCAAGTAAGGCACAGGCTGCATAGGAAAATAATCAAGTGATTCACAAAACTAGATGTAACACAAAGCAGGTGCAGGGTGCAATTTGGTTTTAAAATAATTGTGATTAGCATTTTTTTTTACTGGATGGGGAATGGAAAAGCAACTACTGGAATTTGATTAGCACTTATATAAA
>JAULBR010112005.1:0-10197 GCA_032355825.1 Melanodrymia aurantiaca
AGGTTGTGCCCATGACAGGTGTGCTTGAACAGTTTTCTGATGGAAGCACACCAAAAATGACCCAACCCAACCAACTCAACCCAACCCTGAAATAATTTAGGATCCACAACTGATTTTATAGTAAATGTTAACTAAATCTAATATTGTTTCTAGTTTATCATGGTTTTTAATTTCACCATTGTTTTTGGTTTGATAATTGTTTTAAATGTCACCAGTGTTTCAAATTTCATCACTGTTTTAAATTTTACCAGTGTTTCAAATTTCATCACTGTTTTAAATTTCATCATTGTTTTTAGTTTCATTATTGTTTGTTCGGTCAGGTCAGGATATTTTAACGTCTACATTCAGAGCAACATGTTATAGTAGACGCTTGTCATGGGCATGAGTTCTGGTTAAGCCAAGCCCTTAGTCAGTTAGTTAGTTAGTTAGTTATAACCTATTTACCTGCTTATATCCAATTAAGGTTCAAGCACGTCTGTCATGGTCACATTCAACCATTCATTCGTTCATTCATTCATTCATTCATTCATTCCATACGTTGACTGTTTCTGTACGTTTGTTTTGTTTTTATTTATGTAAGAGAGAGAAGCGAAGTCCATTACAGGGAACCACTCAATGTATATTGGTGTACCTAAGCTATTAAATCAATCTCACCACCTACATTCTATCCTGTCTGTGGGAACGTACACATAAACGATCCTTGCTGTTAGTCGAATAAGAATAGCCAATGTGGCGCCAGCTAGTATATTCTATGGCCGTGCGTTTGACATCTAATAACCCGCTGATTAATAGTCAATGTGTTCCAGTGGTGTGGTTAAACGAACACACTTTTTATCTTTCTTGCGACAATTAAAGTTCAACTTAAACTATGTCATAACCTGATGGCCTTGAAGCGTTCAGTGACACGTGTTCTACATAATGTTGTATAAGTTGCTTTGCGATCTTAGCCCGCCACCTTGACCCATTTTAGATAACAGTTCATTTGGATAGTATAACACTGATGAGTCAATGGTTAGCTAACATTGTAAACAGGCGTGTGTTCAGAGAATACATATATCGTGAGTACTCGCTAGACTGGTTTTTGTACAAAGTATTAAATGAATGTGATATGATAGAACACGATTGGTACCTTGAAACTTTTAAACTTTATTACCATATATACACTCAGGCCGTCACACGACAGCATATGAGTTAAAATTACACGCGAGATTTCGCGATATATATCTTCTCTGAACACGCCTCTGGTTTAGCTAGATTGTTTTAGTGAGGTTCCTAATCCATTGAGAGAACGCACGAACTCCCTTTTATAAAGTGTTGCTCTTGAGGTACACTAAAGATTGAACGTTTAGCTGATCCAAGTCGTTAGCAGTGTACGACTGAGATTTGTTAGAACTGAGAACTGCAGAACTGAGATTTGTTCTGATAAGCATTCAATAATCCACATCTGTTACATGAGATCAATACACTTATACTAAGTCCAAGATGAGGAGCGGGATGTAGCTTAGCACAAGACCGTCCACCCGAGGTGCTGTATGTCGACAGCTTCAACTCGGTAAGAGTAGCCTATGTGGCGAAAGCGGGTTTCTTCTAAGACCATGTGTCTATACGAGCGAACGTTTGACATCCAGTTATACGCTAATTTTAACAAATGTGCTCCAGTGGTGTCGTTAAACAAACTTTTACCCTTGCGAACTTGTTGAAGTAACTCAATCCTGCGCCCTTTATGCTTTTCAGTTAGTTATTTCTCGTTCCAACCAGTGATCTATGACTGGTATTTTACATGCCGTGGTGTGCTATCCAGACCTGTATGTAGGAAAGTGTACCTAAATTATCCATCGCTGCTATTCAGTAAGAGTAGCCTGTGTCAGCAACAGGTGTCTTCTCAGACCATAATTACGTCCACAAATCCGTGCTGATTAATAACCAAATATATAAGTTGTATCATTAACCAAACCAACTTTATCGTTTTCCCACAGACAGGATAGGACTAACCGCGGCCTTTGTTATATCAGTTTGGGGCCTCAGGTAGATATAAGTGATAGTACACCTTCTCATTGAGCCTTGCGGAGTGATCTCTCTCTGGGTGGAAGCGATTGAAATTGCAATGCCACAATTGAGATTCGAACCCAATATCTAGCAGCCTTAAAACCTTTCGCCACGAAGGCTTGTCCATTTTTTTTTAATCATCCAGCTATATATCCTAGAGATACCGTTTGGGTTTTTGTGTCCACGATTTACGTATGCTTGTTTATAGTATTTTGATGGTACCTCTCAGAGCCATTTGAAATACAAGATGGGCCTTCGTTGCTACGATGGTCATAAAAATATATGAACAATAATTATTAGTGTCATGACGGTATGTATTTTAATATGGACAATATTTTTATGTTTTTCAGATATGGATCTTTTCGAACACGACAACAGCTCATGGAGCTTGGATTTAATACAATGTTGACGGAAGGCGAACATAGTGATAAAACAAATAGACAAACAGGTGAACACACACATCAAGGTGAGACCCGCGACGTCATCGAAAACAACTCTATGAATGGACAAAGTCACCCACATACAGACATGTATTATAATGAAACCCAAGACGTAAGCTCCCCAGAAAATCAGCATGATTCAGAGCGAGGTTTTATACCTTTGAGAAAACGAAGAGATTTTATGCCAGAGAACAGGAAGGATAATTGCTATTGGGAAAAGAGAAAAAAGAATAATGAGGCTGCCCGACGTTCCCGTGAGAAAAGGCGTGTACACGACATCCACCTTGACAGTAAAGTGTACGAAATCAGTCAGCAAAACTCACTCCTCAAGCAAGAACTTGCTGCTCTCAAGAAAAGGTATGCGTTGCCTGTAAACCGGCAATACCATCCTTCCGAAATTGATAATGATGATAATGAATATGATAGTGACCCTACGGCTGGTATCAGTTCTTCCCATCATATTCTTGGGCATGGTGCTGCACCGGTGAGAATGGCTGCATCTTCAGCACAACACTCATCCATGATAGCTAACAACATGAGGGCAATGTACTCGTCTCCTCCGCCACTCCTTGCCATCACTGGGGCTATCCCTGGTCGGTCTCTCCCCGGCACTAATTTTCCTGGTACACACCCAGGTCCATACTACCTCACAGAATCCGGAACAGAAGCACATGGTCTAAACGCAGAGCGACAAAGGATACACCCAGGTCTGTATGATAGGCCGGTGGGGCAGGTTCCGGGTGAAAAGATACCCAACCTCGGTCAGGTTAATTCATATCAAGACGCAACAGTTAAACAAGAACCGACTGAGCCAGGTCCAGGAGATTCTACAAGACCACCTCCATTGATGGTTCGAGAAACCAGTCCACCTAGTTCATCAGCTACATATTATCTACCTCAAAGCAAGAAACAAGAACTGGAATCGAGAATGAAGACCTGGGAGAACTCCACTAACAGCTACAGCTCCGACGATCAGGACGAAGAGCCTTTACAGCTGACTGTTAAGAAAGAAAACCATTCGTCGCAGAAGATTGACAAACCTCGTTCCAGAAGTCCATCATGTTCATCCCTGCCATTGAAACTACGCCACAAAGAGATGTTTGCTCCTTTGGATTCATCACAATCGTATTCATCAAATCGGCCCTATATGGATGGCCTGGCTCAACTTTCTGAAATTGCTCTAGCTCAAGCTAGTCCTGTTCCAATTGTCCGTAAAAGTAGTTTCGGCAGCCAAGATGCACCGTATCGATCTGACCGCGATCTATATTCCCGTGATTCTGATAACGGCATGTTTGGGTCTCTCGACTCCTCTGGAGAACCTAGATATCTCGATCCAAAATATCTCGAGCGACGTAGACGAAACAACGAAGCTGCACGAAAATGTCGTGAAAATCGAAAAGCACTGACTAGACTTAGAGAAGTAAAATCGGATTATTTGGAAACCGAAAACTCCAAGTTGCGAAATGAAATGGAAGTTTTGCAGGAAGAAATGAAACAGCTCCGAGACTTGCTGGAAAAAAAGCGACTGGAAAAAGGAATGGAAGACTCACCAACATCGGAGACATGAACGAGGGATGACTGCTCATTGGATGCAGGTTGCTAAGATGACGGATTGCATTAGGTTGAATATATGAACTTGAACAGAACACGAATGGTAATGGGGCGTTGGTGTCGCCCAGGTAACAGTTTATAATGATGAGGACTATGACTACGGGTGTTGGTTATCGCTTGTTCATATAGAAATAGGTAAGATGCGAAACGAATACAAAGTCAGCAACTCTGACTAAAGAACTGGCAACATAACCCACGCTGGACATTGAGTCAACTTTACCTCACCGCCTGTGATGCATGGGCTTAAATGCTGTATGTATGAGATATTTTTCAGTCATCCTGTTCACGACATATAAGTGTGTGTGTGGTAATATTAAAGACATGGCTCAAGCTATGCGGAGCTTGGGCCTACAGAACAAATTAAATAGTCTGCTCACTTAAATAATGATTCAGGACTCCACAAGCACCAGCAAGCATTCTTTTTGACTCAGGTTCGGATTTCTCGGGTATTTTACAATACCTGTGTATGTTTATATTTATTGTATTCATGGTTAAGAGTCGTACTGACCATCCATATAATTCCAATGCACCTCCTTCGAGGTAGCATAGCTCAGGACACCAGTTACCTCTATAGATATTCCATTCTGTAATCGCCACATTTAGCGTTGTGGAGATATATAACCAATGTGACCTATTTGATGGGTTTTCTACATCGTCTTGAAATATACAATCTTTATTATCTGTTGTGCAAGAGGTGTTGGTTAAATGGTGCGGGCTATTTTAAACAGCAAATCGATTGTTGGGTTTCACCGAGTAGACAACTGTTTAAAACATTATACTAGTAACTCACATATTGGCTAAGTTTTTTGCTGTTTCTATAATAAATGGATAAGGCATACTCTACGAAAGCTTTAATAAATTACATAATATAAAATTCTTCGAATATCCAAGAAACCCTGCTTACATTGTGGCAGACATTACAGGCTTTTCCTCGTGAATTTCATGACTTACATTTTAAAAATTCAGCAATAATATTATAATTTTATGTAAAATACATGAGTACATATTTGATACATTATGCACTATACATTGTACAGGGACAGACGTCAATTCAAAGCCCTCACAAAACCCTTACAATAATATCAATCCCTTACAAATGCATTATGAGCAGGTAAGGAGTATGGTGCCCCTTACGTATTATGACTCTGGGAAAACCTGTGCATTAACCTCAGAGGTAAGTGTCAACATCAGTAGTTGTTGTCTAAATCTGAGTTTACTCAGGTTATACCATGTGCATAACCATATTCAAACTAGCACTGATTGTGTAGTGTATGCCTTATATTTATTATTTACAATAATATTTCGCTATACCTAAATAAGAGTTCAAGACGTTAGCATTTTTGTAAACTTTATGCTCCTATAAAGTGTCAGCCATAAGTCTATGCCAGACATTTAGCTGTCAATTTAAAAAATCTACAAGAAAAAAATCTATAAATTCACCGTTTAATGTATCTGAAAATAATATAACCCTTTAACACTTGGCATTGAAGATGAATTAGGTTGTTGATTAGCAATCACTAGTTTATCGTTTTGATTTAAAGTGGTGATCATTATAATTGAATGGCACATCTGTGGCGTATGCATATATACAAGTCATATTTAGTATTATTTATGAAACCCAACTTTGGAAATACTAGAAACAAATTTATTGCTTTAATTATTTCTAATTTGGAGGCCGTTAGATTTGATGAATCATTTTGTTTGTATTACGATTTAGTAAAAACGACAACTAGCTAACTAGTACCCGTGTAGTGGAGTTTTTGCTTGGCGCAAACTTTCTACCTGTCACAGACTATACACTAATGACCATAATTACGACTCAGGTTTTTTAAACATAATATTATTTTGCTTACTTTGTGTGAACATTTTTAATTGTTTTGGTTCTAAATAATGAGTTTTGTTCACATCGAATTGAAGTCTTGCAAAATACATAGTTTTTATAATATATTATTATATTATACTTTATTATAAAATTGAATATATACTTTATTTAAAACCAAAAGTCTTTGTCTAAAAACCATCCACTTATAACATAACATGAAGTTTAAAAAGAAACTCGACGTCTGTATAATACATAAGATTAATTGCAGATAAATGATTTTATGTTGAACTTTCCAATGTCAGTGTAGTATATAAAACTTTATACTACTGTTACGAAATAATAGGGGTACACCAGGACACAATCGAACTCCGTGTGTGTCCGATTAATATAAATAGATTAACCAATCAGAACGCTACTGCTCACTGAAGAATTTCGGTTCGAGAGCTAGCTTCATTGTACTCCAAGGAATAGTATCAACATAAAGACTTGTTCAGGAGTATAATGAGAAACAGCAAACTCACATTATACATGTATATATATAATATTATATGTACATGTATATACCTTAGGTCACCTGAGTGGAAGTCTAGAGTGGGATGATATGATAATCAGACGTTAGACGTCTGTATACTCGCCTCCATCTCATAACCTCACTTGTTTAATTGTATGGCATGTTATGAAACATCATTGGTTGGCTAAAGGGAAACGGGGCTGGAATGCACACACAACCAATCTAGATCGTATCTATTTGTTTAACTTTAGTGGGTGGGGAAATGGCACTGCTTTCCCCCCTTTTGAACCAATTCATCAATACTGCTGTAGTAACTAACATGAAGCACCTTGAGAAAGCGAGTTATTTCATCACCAATTTACTCATAGTATAGTTATTCACATAAATATAGTATACACGAAGAAGACATAATTTAGAATTATGTTTCACTTGGGCGATAGTTTAAATAGTGGATTTGTTTGAATGTGTGTACAATCTAGATTTCTACAATCGTTACTCTTGGCAATTCGTATAATGTATATTTAATGTGCTTCTAAATCTCAGAGAAAAAAATGTCGCCAGTGAAAATTATCCAGCCCTTGAATTAACCCATGCAAAAACGAAAACTACATCAGGAATTAATTGTTGAAGATTTGTCGTAGTTAAATGATAGTCATGCATACCCAAACGGTCAATATATGTTTTTAAAACATTGTACGATATGTGTTAGATACATACTCTTCTCTTAACCATAGGCAAGATGTTATGTTTCGTGTGGCATTATTTATTACCATGCGTGTGTATGTATGTGTGTGTGCGTGTAGACCATGTGTGCGTGTGTAGCCTCGGTGGCAAAGCGTATTTTACAAATCGGATGAGCTACAGAGCCACCTGGATCTCTGTTTTTGTAACACCGGAACTAAAACTACCTCGTCAAACTCGTGTGAACTATAAATAGCATATTTCCTATATCAATATATGATATGTATATATACGTTACTGTATTACAAAGTGCACTTAGTTCGAATATATATGTATCATAAATATTTATCTAACAAATTACATGTACTTATCAAATATCTAGGAATGTACGTTAGTGCATGCTTTTTTTCTTAATTCTTAGTTTTGTAACTTTATTTGTTGGTGGATAAGGGATATTCCATTGAGAGTAATACACATATTATGCCATAAGTAGTTAAGCGTCAGACAACTAAAATGATAATATTGGCACGTTATTATTTTGAATTCAACACTTTATAAAGAGATTGCATTGTGTTTTGCCGCAATCGAGAAGTATACACAAGTTAAATTATGCCATTGTGTTGCCTATCTGCATGTTGCATCAATTCGCAACTATTGATACAACGCGGGTGTTTACTGCACTATTTTACTGGTGCGATAAACAAAGAAACCCTGATGGTTTTCCCATAAGTTTCTCGATAAACGCAGCAACACACTAAATTGGCAACACACTAAATATCGAGTCACGTTAATACATTCACAACACAATAATTTCACAACACGCTTTCATGTTCTTTTAATGTTATAGCATAGTAATTGGCATCAAACAAGTGAACATTTCTCCCACAAATGTTTATAAATATGAAGATATAATATGATGATAAGGCGACCCTATATGCCACGTTTCACTTATGTTAAGGCCTGTGTGTCTGCGTATATACGAAGAGTACAATGCCAGCTGACGTAGATCAAAACAACGCTGGCTTTGATAAGATTGGTTTCTTTACATAATTTACTTCGAATAAAGTGAAGCGGTAACTATGACAACGATTACAAAAGAACAATAACGAAAATATCGTTTGACTATAGCATGGCAAAAATGACATAGTTGGCTGTACATTAGAACATTTTAATATGCCAACTGTGTACAGACCTTTCCCCGGGAATTTTTAGGGCGCTTACATTTTCAAAATTTAGCAATAGTTTAATTTTTTTTTGTAAATTCCATGAGTAAAAATGTGATATATTTGGCATTATATATTGTACAGAGACAAACAACTAAATTTAAGGACCTTTTAAAGCGCTTACAATTCCCTTAAAATAAATCAAGGTGCTTTCATAAACAGATAAGGAGTAGGTGCCCCCTACTCGTTATTGGTCTGGGGAAACCTCTGCAACATAAGCACGTGTTACACGATAATAATTATGTTTTAGTTTATGTATTACGTTTTGTGGAATATCCCTTTTTAGACCTGAACCTATTAACAATTGTGTTTTCAGCGGTCACATAAATTAGTACAATAGAAACCAGCGAAGCTTAACAAACTGTTACATCTTTGATCTTCAGATCAGTATACGTTTGATTTTGATTAATTAACCGAAATTGTTACAGACTTATTGGATGTATGTTGTGTATATTTATTTGTTTTGTCCCCGGATTTAAGTATTGTCCTCTTCCATTTTAAACAACAAATTGCTATAAATGATTCCTTATTTTCAAATGAACATTGTTTCACTTAATAATAATATTTATAGGATAGCTCATTTAATGTCCTCTATTTAGGACAACCAGCTGTCTGACAAGTTAACTTCAGATGAGCTTATCATGTATACAGTGGACATACATTTTGGCATGTATATTAAAGGTCACCTGCTCATAAAATCCACTATAGGTATACCCTTGTGTGGCCGTATATATAATAAATTAATATTTCGCTGTAAAGATAATTTACAACAAAATGAGCTGTACACAGACGCACATGTAACCACGTCATAAACTGGAATTATGTTCGTTTTTAAATTTCCAAAATTTCCAAACCAATTGTTGATGACCGTTTTGATTTTGTTATTGTATGTATGTAATGTAGGATACTGGTGCGGCCTGCATGTACAACGCTGTCAACCAATTGCACCTGTTTAATGTTATCTACATAATGCTTAAACCGTTCCTTACTGCTGAATGCACATTGTCTGCAAAACACGTAGCATTTTTATTTCTGCATGGTTACGGCTTTGGCGTTAACCCCGCATCTGTTACACATCTATATAATTATATCTTTGATAGAAAAAAACAATCATCTATGATCTATATGTAACAGTTTGCACTGGTTTTGTGAGATATGTTTATTACCAATATACATGTATTGTGTTAAAATTATTTAATTATTATTCGAATAGTTATAATTGTTAATAACTGGCGCCAGACAACTATGATACGTTCAGTTTAATTTCCTTTTTCTTTTCACATTTATTTGTGTTGTTTTTATATTTGAAAACGTTAAAACTGTCTTCAAGTTTTGTCTGAAAATTTAGTGCTATATTTCTATACGTATTTTCATAATGTATTTCGTTGTATTATGTAGTAGTTACTCCTTGGTTATATATTGCCAGAGCGTACTCATTTTCGTGGATATCATTATGTAAAACCAAAACAATGATCCATCGAAAGCATTTTTATCCACTAATTGGCAATGGCCTTGTTGATATGTATTGGATATCGTAACACCCAAAACACAATTATCAGTTTAACAAGTCGCTATATAATTATATTCATTCTTTGTTTAATTATGTTGGTGCGATTAGAAACACTTAATAGACATGTGTTGGAAAATTTTATTTTATTATTTTTTTTTTTAGTAATAATTATATCGTTGTTGTTCTGATCGTTGATGTTCTGATGCAACCTCAAATATTTTACGTTTTGTTACATTCAAGTGAGCTAAGACTGTATTGGAATGTCATGTTAAAGCCTTCTCCACAGCGCAAAACATTTTATGGGCTATTTTCCGTTCCAGGCAGTGATACACGACTGGTTTATCAAATTCCGT
>JAULBR010112015.1:0-10195 GCA_032355825.1 Melanodrymia aurantiaca
CCTTGCTGTCATTCGTGGAAGAGTAGCCTATGTGGCGGCAGCGGGTTTCCTCTGTGACCATGTGTCAATATAACCAATATGACATCCTATAACCGCTGATTTATAATCGATGTGTTTCTAGTGGCATCGTTAAATAAAACAAACTTTACTTTACTTTACTTTGACCTTGCTAAGTGCAGCAGTGTAATACATTGTTAATGCAACAACAAGAGAAAATATGTATTTGTTTTACCTCATGTGTGCAATATTACCAGCATCCACTCAAAAAGAGTACATGTTCGATGTATTATGTACGGTAATTGTATGCATGTGTCACATTAAATAAATGCAACTATGTTGACAAAAACATGTCTATATATCAGAGCTGTTTGACACAGTGTGAGTGCAGATACCGGTAACTTTTACTACAACGAAAACAAAATTCTTCTAGATACATGTAGGCAGTTGGAATAACAAAATTCTTCTAGATACATGTAGGCAGTTGGAATATTCTTGTTATGATTTTGATTATATTGATTGTAGTAAAGAAATAAGAAGTCTTATTACTGATGTGGAAAATTTTATACAATTAATTTGTATTTAAGCGTAGAAAAATATGCGTTTCCGGTTTCTGAACCGACGCTCATTTTATGCCATGACCCTACAACTATTATTGGTAGGGGGAGTTAACGGAACTAATTAAAAAAAAAAAAATAAAATCCAACCTACCTACCCTATTGTTTTCAAAGATAAAACCGAAAAGACACATTAATTTTTGTTTAATATATTACTACATTTGCAACAGCTTAACGGGACCGAATATATTATCTTCACCAAATAAAGATATAATTCATTATCTTTACCAACTGAAGATAAAATTCATTATCTTCACCGGGTCAAATAACAATTCCCCCCCACTGATATATTTCTACGTTATTTTTCTCTATAACGCCATTATTTGGTGCATAATTAACATCTATGGTGCTTAGTGGGCAGCAGTGAGATGAAAAAGTCTATAGTATTGGCTGTTAATACATGAAAAGCACATGCAAGATTCATTAATATGCTCATCCACGTATGGCGGACAAATATGAAAATAGCACATTTAATCCGTCCTTGTCTTTATGTGCTATTGTTCAATATTTTTATTGTCAACCTACGATGATTATCATTATGTTAAGTCCCCTTATAGTATCCGCAAGACAAAGCAACATTTGTTATTATACTTACAAGGTCTTTACAACACCATTCATTATAGCCGTATATTCTGACATGTGTCATTATAATTATGAAGAAAAGTGGGGGTACCGTTTGTGACAAATATATTTTGTTGAGCAACAACCATTCACCCAGAACAAATGTCTTTGATGCATTATGGTCGCTAGTATGGTATACAATACATTACTGCGTGGTAATGTGTTATTTATGTTAAAAAATAGTGGGTGGGGAGGGGGGGGGGGGACATTTACATGTTGGTCCCCCACCTGTCCCCCACCAAGTGACACCCATGTATTCTGGTACCAGCAATACTTAGCTGGGATCAATTGTATATCGATGTAAGTGTTTTTTTCTTATAGCAGCATCTTTACAACACCATTCATTATAACAGCATATTCTGGTAGCAGAATTACTAGTCTTTAACTGTCATCCATTGTAATTGTGTAAAGAGTGGACCAGAGGGTGATAAAGGTTCCACATCAAGTATTAGTCTTGCTGCTCATTTTGGCAATCTTAAAATGCGGTCTAGTCCATTTGTGTTACCGTTTCCCCAAATTATGCAACAGTAATCAATTAATTTTCTAGCTTCCAGATTTATATATATTTTAATCTTTGTTAGCAGATATATTCGTGAGGAAATTAAGGGACATATGTGGTTGATTTGACTTGTCCATTTAAGATTATTGTCAATTTTAACTCCAAGGAGTTTTTCACATGCAGAGGTTTGAAGTATTTCTGAACTTATTTTAAGATTAAGGCTAGTTTTTTAGGAGATTTTTCGTTTTGTTCCTATTGTCATATATTTTGTCTTTCTATTAATAAACATCCTATTTTGATGGTACCACTTTTCAACATAATGTATGTTGATTTTAAGTTTGTTTTGTATTTGCACTCTAGGGCCTACCTGAATAGAAGGATTATCTCTTTGTTACAAAATATCTAGTGTTCAGAACTAAAAAGTAACCTGTTTTTTCATAAAAATTTGCTTAAAAATTTGTTTTTGTAATCTTCATTATCTTGGAACTTTACCTGCCATTATTCTTCTCTGATAAATTCGAGATAAAAACGCAATACAAGTGCGACTGATCAATCTTTATTATTACATGTACAAATGTATGTTTTCCATCACATCAACTCTGATTGCAAACATCACAGCTACATTGTATTCGTGCCTACGTTGTCTTTACGGATCTTTACGGATCTTATCCGTTTCATCAGGCAAACTTGCATTTTCTTCCTTTGTTCAAATTCCTCCCTTCAATTCTCACCATTACTTTCTTCAATTAGAGCTGGTAATTGGGTTTTCATGCTATTGACATAGGAAGTGGTTTGTTTTACACCAAGTTAAGTCTTTATGTGGAGCAAACTTCCTTAGGTTGCGCAGACGCTTTCCTCAGCGCATGCCGTCTGCTTAATATTGATCTATTGGTAAAGTAATGAGATAGAGCGCTTGGTGGACCACAGGAAAAGATTTCCCGCAGATTATTATCGCTTGGTGTATTGTTACAATAACAGATATTCATCTTGATGGACTCGACACTGTGCATTAAGTTGATTTTGCGAAGGCTTTTACTTGCAATGTTAACTGTGTAAATTGCTTTTAAAGATCAGCAGGTACTTCATGACTTGTGGTTTAAGACAAGCGATCACTCGCACTTGTCATCACTCACATAAAATATCTTTTAGGTGATCTATAGACCATTCTCATCACCGAATAAAAATTAAAAAATTTTAAAATAATTTTTTTAAGAACACATTTATACATAGAAAATGCATTCCAAGCTGTTTAACTATAAATGAGGACTGCAAACCCACATCCAATCCTGTTCTGTATTGTGTACTCGCATTGTAGTCTTTGCCTTACAAACCTCTCGCCTAATCCTAAAACAATTAATCTACATGAGCCTGCAGATCTTAAATGACTATTTCTGTACTTTTACATAAACACCTACATATACATATATATGTTGCTGATTATATTACTTTAACTTAAATAATTATCTATTCATTGCCAAGAGGATTGATCAATGGCATATTGTGTATAATTATCATTGTTTAAGTATTTATAATCAGATTTGTTGCATTGTACAACTACATATAGTATCGCTTACCAAAGTATCACCAAAAAATTGTTAGACACCCAGCATGTCTCACCTTATACTATCTTTCATTATTCTAAGCACAAACCAAAACGAGCAAGACGGTATATTGGGGCTAACTCGATCGTCTTGTCTGTCCGTTAGGAGCTAGGAGGTGACTAAACAGTCGGCACTAATCTGCTCTTTTGGGCAGATTGAAATATTAAATCTGACATCGGACAGTTAGAGCGGTCTGCGCTGGGAACAGACTCAAATGTCAGCTGTATTTTGGTCCAATGCGATTGTAGGCACTTCTCTATGTACAATGTTTTGGTGGATTTTTATTTATTAATACTCCCACACACACACTGTTGACAAGGGACTCCAGTCCCACCATAAAAATGTTTCATGTCTTCAAATGGTCTTGTATTTTTACTATTTAATTTGTTACCATTCAGAAAGATTGTGTAGATTTTTTATTGACAGTTTTCCATGGTGCCCTTTGTGTGTAGATTACTCAACAAGGTACATTTTTAGTATAAAATATTTACAGGGTGCCCTTGTTTGATGAATATTTTGAAGCATCAACTGTATTAATAACTAAATGTGACATTTGTGTTAGACACTGGTCAATAGTTCTGGGATAAATGACTTTATTGAATACATCATTTAAGGCAATAAACAATTATATGTTACTTGTTACTTGTTATTGCGTCATTCTGGTAGCTTGAACTCTTGCACATATCTTCTCTGTCATATTTTTGATGATGTTATTTATTACTGTCCATTCGTTATGGTTTTCTTTAGATTTTTTATGTAATATCCACAAACTGCATTATACATGTACTTGTTAGTTTCCACTTACACAACCAGTTTGGTAAATTACATGTGTTAGACCGAGGAAAGTGATAATTGCACTACAATGTTATTAAGCTCCGACAATTGCATTGGCTTGGTGTGCAGTGAAAAAACATTCAGCCAACTAGCACTGATTTTTTTTTCGAGCTGGCGTTATCTCAACTAACATGTAACATGTCTCACCCAGCCCTCTCTTTTATTAACAAAGTACATGTATAACGGTTAAAACCAGGGTTGGATAAATCCCATGCCCTGCAGCCCGGGGCTACAAAGTTCTGCTCATGGGCTACTTCTTGAGAATGTGCAGCTAGCCCAAATAATTTCATCTCTCATGCTATCACTAACTTGTCCTGAGCAGGTAGTCAAGGAAGTTGGACTGTATGTCCAGGACAGACATGCTTGAATAAGTTATAATGAACTAACATGTATGTTTTACATGTATTTACTGGGATGCTTGAACCTTTTGAGGAGGTGGTGATAATGGGCATCATAAACAAGTTCAGCCATATATCTACAGCTTGTGTTTGATAAAAAGTTTGTTTAATGACACAACTGGAACAGATTGATTATTAATCAGCGGTTATTGGATGTCAAACGCACATGTATATCAACACTTTGTCACAGTAAACCTGCTCGCACCACATAGGCTACTCTTCTTCGAATAACAGCAAGCGATCTTTAATGTGTACGTTCCCACAGAGGATAGCACATACCATTGCCTTGTTGGAATGGGGAATAACCCAACAAGTCCTGTTGAGGAGGATCGATCCTTCGAACTATTGAACCTCAGGTGGATGCTCTTGCGCTGAGCTACATTCCACTGATTGTCTTTGGGAGAGTGCATATAAAAGATCCCTTGCTGTTTACTAACACTGACTTCTGTCCTGAGCAGGAAGTCGAGGCAGCTGGACTGTATATATCCAGGACAGACATGCTTGAACCTCAGTTGGATATACATGTAAGCACATAAATAGTTAAAACTAACTTGTGTTTTTTACATGTGTTTACTGCAATGCTTGAACCTTTTAACGGTATGGTCATCATAAACAAGTTCAGCCATATATCTGCTTGGGTTTGATGGCTGCAGACATATTCATGATGTAATCAGGAGAATGTTTGGAGGATAGTCTCTTTAAGTCATTGAATCGTTCATACAACCGTAAGCTGTCCAATAGGCCAGTGCAGTACTTAGATATTGGATCCTCCTTATTGTATTGAGGACGCGCGTGCGAGTTATCAGCCACTGGGTTACTGTGTCTTCTATAGTGTTTTAACTTGATTGTTTTCACTCATCCTGTTTCCGTTTTTAGCATTACTGACGGTTTCATAATATTCAAGATTAGATGCAGAACTCCAGCGAGAATCGATGGTTTATTTCTTCTTCAAGGTGTCCTCTAAATTATCCGCTGGTCATTGTAAGACACGTATGTTCAATACTTGGGGTGTAATAATACATATAGTCGTGATACTATCAGTGTTCCAATACTTGGGTCACTTTAAATTATCCACTCGTCTTTCTAACACACGCTCGAGAGATCGATCCTCCACAGCGAAAACATTTTTATGGGCTATTTTCCGTTCCAGCCAGTGATCCACGACTGGTTTATCAAATTCCGTGGTGTGTGCTATCCTGTCTATGGGAAAGTGCACATAAAAGACCCCTTGTTGTCATTCGTGGAAGAATAGCCTATGTGGTCCAATAACCGCTGATTTATAATCGATGTGTTTCTAGTGGTGTTGTTAAATAAAACACACTTTACTTTTCTAACACACGTATGTTCAATACTTGGGGTGTAATGATACATATAGTCGTGATACGATAATGTGTTCCAATACTTGATTCATGATACTTAGCTTTCCATATTAAACGTCCTTCGCAGGTTAAAACTTAAATTCTAGTTTATGGAACATTATAACTAAATTTAATCAAAAGTGAGGTTATTACACAAGTTTAATTACCCGGTACAGTAATATGTTTTTATGCAAATGTATGGAGCAGGGCGTAGCTCAGCGCAAATAGAGACAACCTGATGCTCAAAGGGTCGAGGGATCGATCCTCTTCAGTGGACCTGTTGGTTTTTTATTCTTAAATCAGTGGTGTGCTATTCTCACTGTGAGAAATTGCACAAAAGATCCTTTGCTGTTATTTGGTAAGAGTAGCCTACCGGTATGTGGCAGCAGCAAGTTTCTTCTGTTACCAAGATGTCGATATAACTGTTTGACAGCAAATAACCGCTGATTCAACATGTTCCAGTGGTGTCATTAAATAAGCAAATAATAGTTTTATCTTTTTATCAAACATATTGTGTCTCGATACAACTGTTCTGAATCAAACTTCTTTTGCCATAAATATTGTATCGCTGTATCGTTCGTTACAGCTCCATTTAATACCAGTTTTAGTCCAGACACTCTAATCCGTTGCCATTTTATCAATTTTTACTGCCAAGACAACAGATTGAGTGCTGGCTATGTGGTTGATGAAGTTGGCTTATGGCAAGCTGACCTCATTATGATGTGCGATAGGTCGTATGATCAATCGCACCGAGTGAACTTCTGTCAAATTATTTTCGATTTCAACATATACATGTGTAAATTGTCGGCGAGTGACTAAAACGTCGTATTAGCCTCCAACATTAACAAAAACAAATTAACGACAATTTTTTAAGAACAAGCTAAAAATATGTATTGTCCAAATTTACTTAAAGTTACCCTCCACCCCACTGACAACTCCACCCCACAACAACCTTTCGCCCAACAGTTTGCTGTTAAAGAAACGAAGTGTTCATTCCACAGGCTATGCACATTTAGTGAGTGAGTATGAAATCTGTTCACTGCCTGATACATGTTCTTGCTACATGTATGTTCTATTTATTATATAACTCGGTTGCTATCGACCACTATGTAATTGATAACATTCAATCAACTGTTAAGTAATATGATAAATATCAACCATTTTCACTTTTTTTTCAGTTTCAGTATCAATGTGGGTACAAAAATGGTAACTTCAAGACAAAAACATGATGAAATTACAGGTAAGTTGCTTCTATTCTGTAACAACTTTGATAAGCAAAATGTCTGATCGTCGATTTTGAGTTTGTCTGTTCATTCTTCCTTCCAGCAGGAGTGGGGAGCATAGCTCAATGCAAGAGCGTTCGCCTGATGTTCGATAGGTCGATAGATCGATTCTTCTCGGTGGATCTGTTGGGTTATTTCCCGTTCCAACCAGTGATCCATGACTGATCCAAAAAAGACCTTGGTGTGCCTGGGAAAGTGCACATAAAAGATCCATTACTGTTTTTCGAAGAAGAATAGCCTATGTGCCGGAAGCGGGTTTCCTCTCTGATCAAGTGTCCTTATAACTGCACATTTGACATCCAAAACCGCTAATTAATAATCAATGTGTTCCAGTTGTGTCGTTAAACAAAAAACCCTATTTTTCATCCTTCCAGCAGTAGGATGGGATCTAACTCAGTGGTTAGAGCATCTGCCAGAGGTTTGTGATGTTAAAAGTGATCTTTTATATGAAGCTTAAACACACACAATAGCCTTTGATGTACCAGCCATGAATCACTGGTTGGAATGGGAAATAACCCAATGGGTCCACTGATGAGGATCAATCCTTCGACCTCACACATCTAAGGCAGATGCTTTAGCACTGAGCTACATCCTGGAGCTTTACATGGTGCACCAATCAATCGGCTCTCCAATGATGGAGTAAATGATCGAGGCGAATGGACAATTCAACCTTTTGTGGGAGAATGTTAATGGAGTCATCTAGCGATTTGCACCATTGCTAAAACATCATTAACTAATGGATAAAGAATAATGTCAGGTTATTATTATTAGATTTAAACTGTATTGACTAAGCATAATATGTAAAGTAGTTTTGTAAAACTTTATAAGATTGTGCATAATTGCCCTTTTGTCAGAGATAAAGTTTGTTTAACGACACCATTGGAACACATTGATTATTACTCAGATGCAGTTATTGGATGTCCAACATATGGTTATGCCGACACTTATATGCTGCCACATACATGTAGGCTACTCTTAGCAAATAACAGCAAGGGATCTTTTAAGTGCACTTTCCCACAGACAGGATAGCACACATGATGGCTTTGATGAACCAGCCATGGATCACTGGTTGGAACAGGACATAAGCCAATGGGTCCATTGAGGAGGATCGATCCGTCAACCTATCTAATCTCAGATGGACACTATATTGCACTGATCTACTCCCCACTCCTCTTCATCAGTCGACGAATTAATTGTCAACGAATTAATTGTCAACTTTCATTTTGTAGCATATTGTGGGCACCTTTTTAATGAGGATTATAACTTGTCAGTTGCCATACCACACACTTAATATATATGACAACTCTGACATATATTCCCTGCGAAAGGTGTTACAAATTATAGCTACGTGTACAGTGTATGTATTTTAGTGTTTAGTTATGTAATCTTGGGATTATGTTTATGCGTCTTCAACTGCTTACGGACATAGTGATATATGCCAAGTTCATGCCAACCATTTCATTTTCCCACTGTTTAAGCATGGCATGAACATTTCCTGTTTCCTTTAACGACGAAGTATATGCGATATATTTAGGTGTAAATTGTAAGTACATGTATATGAAACATATATACCATGATGGCTTCTGTTAACATGTTTTATATCAACTATATTTCTTGAATCTGAAAATCTAGGTATAGTAAGGACAGTTTCATTTTTGTTTGAAAATTGTATTCAAATTCCAATTTATATTTTGTACTTATTTTTTAAACTGGTTATGTCAGTAGTTTTATCATTTAGATTGTAACAACGAAACTATTATGTTTGACATGTAATAGCCACTAATTAAACAAAGTGCTGTGATATCATTAAATAAACATTCCTTTCTGTAGACCATGTGTCATAATAACCCTGTATGTTTTACACATGATAGCCACTGATTACTCACTCACCTTGGCGCCAAATCGTTTCCACTCTTTTGCATCTGCAGACAATAACGTGACCGTGGACATGTTTGAACTAATTAGCTGCAAGTTTTGATATGACAGATGTACACTGTATGTACTTTGTACAATGTACAAAATCTGGAGTTTGATTAAAAAGACACATTTTTGCAACAATAATTCAGAAATTTTATTTTGTTATTCCTGATCCTTAAGCTCATCGTTTAAGTCATTTACAATATTTGTCGTTCGTCTGGCATTCTCTGTGCATGCATTCTATTCTGATTACACGCAAATCAATTTGTGTATTTATCCCGCTTCATTTCATCATCACATGATCTCGCTTTACGCACCGAAATGGTGAGTGATTCTCTTTAAGGAACGTTCCAGGGCATCATTAAACAAGCATTCCTTATCATAGTCAGTGGGGTGTGAAGTAATTGTTCCATTTATAACCAACACCATCATAAGCTGATGATAGATTTTTTTACACTTGTAAATCTGTGATAATGGAACTATAGTCGGGCTTTAATGTTAGTTTTTGTAAAAAGAGATCTGGTAGCCCAAGGCACCATCACACAGTACTAATTGGTTGACCATCACATTTTAGCATATGCTTCGCCCAGAATAATATTTTCCTTACAGCAAAGATGTACTTCAGAGTCTCTTATCGTGATTGACTAAACTGAATGTCTTTCATTGAAGCAGATCACCATTGTAATGAGTAGCTATTTAGAAAGGAAATCGGTTTGTATGGACAGCTAAGTGAACATTACACAGTCCATTTACTTCCTTGTCCACTGCTGGCATGCATCCATGATTGTCTAAAGCCTACTACACAAACTATGGCTATTGATTGCACCTATGTACAATGTTCAATTGTACACATACATTGCCTATCAGTTGCAATTGTACATGTATACATTCTGAATGTATGTACGTGTGTGTGTGTGCTCGCGTGCGTGCGTGTAAACAAAAGTAAAGTTTGTTCTATTTAACTACATCACTAGAAACAATCAATTATAGGAGTAAACCAGTCGTGTACCACTGGCTGGAACGGAAAATAGCCCATAAAATGTTTTGCGCTGTGGAGGATCGATCCCTCG
>JAULBR010112026.1:0-10195 GCA_032355825.1 Melanodrymia aurantiaca
ATTTATTATTTTTATAAATTGTTCACTTGCCCACGGGCAAGTTAGACAGCGTACATTAGTTGCCCGACCGTCATAATTCACTTGCCCCGGGAGTCGGGCAATAGTATTTTTTAACCCCTGATAAACAAACAAAAACTTGAGGTAATTTCTTGAAGATATATATACCAAAACCATTTGTTTTTCAAGTTTATGGACAATAAATGGTTAAAGGATTATAATGATCATGGTTTGATGATGTTTACATCTTCCAATCATTGCTGTCTTCCAGTTCACACTCAGAACTGAATCTTGTGTTGTCAACTTACCATCATTGCTGTGTTCCAGTTCACACTCAGAACTGAATCTTGTGTTGTCAACTTGTCATCATTGCTGTCTTCCAGTTCACACTCAGAACTGAATCTTGTGTTGTCATGTTGCCACCATTGCTGTCTTCCAGTTCACACTCAGAACTAAATCTTGTGTTGTCAACTTGCCATCATTGCTGTCTTCCAGTTCACACTCAGAACTGAATCTTGTGTTGTCAACTTGCCATCATTGCTGTATTTCAGTTCACACTCAGAACTGAATCTTGTGCATGTCCTATGAGAAATTTCTTTATTGAAATCCTTATTCCTGCATGAGTGATATTGATCTCATTGATATGCCTGTCATGAAAATTAGGTAGAACTTTGTAAACCTGTATAAACGGATTCACTAAATGCCAGCAACTATTATCTTACCAACATCACACTTCGGGCTGTTGCTCACAATATCATATTCTGTATTCAACAGGAATCACAGCAAGCAGCGTTCTGAGAGACGACGTCAGACACTTTATGATGACGTTGCCCCACAGAGACTGATGGCAGCTGGTTTAGCAGATGGAGGAGGTGGAGATATGTATTTGTGCAAAATGTCATTTGAACCTGAAATTGCCCATGCTACCTCACAGGTACTTCTGCCTTCCATTTAATCCACATTTTATCTTGTGTTCTTAGGGCCGTCGGAGCAGGTGGGTCTGGGAGGCTATGGCCCTTGTATCCAGTCTAAAATGACAGTTGTTGAGCATTGTCCGGCCTTACAAAAATGTCACAATAAGAAAATCGATACTTTGAAATTGTGGGTAGTTAAGTAAGTTTGTACATCCCTCCCCAATCTTAAATTTATCATTGCTGTCTTCCAGTTCACACTCAGAACTGAATCTTATGTTGTCAACTTGTCATCATTGCTGTCTTCCAGTTCACACTCAGAACTAAATCTTGTGTTGTCAACTTGTCATCATTGCTGTCTTCCAGTTCACACTTAGAACTGAATCTTGTGTTGTCAACTTGCCATCATTGCTGTCTTCCAGTTCACACTCAGAACTGAATCTTGTGTTGTCATGTTGCCATCATTGCTGTCTTCCAGTGCACACTCAGAACTGAATCTTGTGTTGTCATGTTGCCATCATTGCTGTCTTCCAGTTCACACTCAGAACTGAATCTTGTGTTGTCAACTTGCCATCATTGCTGTCTTCCAGTTTACACTCAGAACTGAATCTTGTGTTGTCAACTTGCCATCATTGCTGTCTTCCAGTTCACACTCAGAACTAAATCTTGTGTTGTCATGTTGCCACCATTGCTGTCTTCCAGTTCACACTCAGAACTGAATCTTGTGTTGTCAACGTGCCATCATTGCTACATTTCTAAATGTATGCATGTCATATGAGAAATTTCTTTATTAAAATTGTTATTCCTGTATGAGTGATATTGATCTCATTGATATGCCTGTCATGAAATTTTGGTAAAACTTTGTAAACCTGTATAAACGGATTCACTAAGCGCCGGCAACTATTATCTTGCCAACATCACACTTCGGGCTGTTCACAATATCATATTCTGTATTCAACAGGTATCAGTCCAAAAATCGTTCTACGAGACGACGTCAGACACTTAATGATGACGTTGCCCCACAGAGACTGATGCCATCTGGTTTTTTAGATGGAGGAGGTGGAGATATGGATAAGTGCGTAATGTTAAGTGAACCTGAAATTGCCCATGCTACCTCACAGGTACATGTACTTCTGCCTTCCATTTAATCCACATTTTATCTTGTGTTCATAGGGCTGTCGTTTTTGTTTTTTTCAAATTCAAGCATACTTAGCCTTGTTTAGTAATGATCACTACAGGGTATGCACTTGGGATTTTTTTTGACCGGCCAACCGGGCTACACGTGATAAGATTTTGACTGGCCCGAGGCTATTTTGAGGCACCAGGGGCGACCGGGCGACCGTAAAGTGCACACCCTGTCACTATCATTGGCCTCCTACCCCACCAAATGCTCCGACGTCACTGTTTGTTTGTTTGTTTGTTTCCTCATTAGCTCTGCTTCTCCTGTCTTGCATAACTTTGATTTCCATTTTAATCATTTATACAGATAATTCTGTCACAGATAGCCTTTTTTCTTCTTCATAAAATCCTCCACAGCGCAAAACATTTTTATGGGCTATTTTCCATTCCAGCCAGTGGTCCACGACTGGTTTATCATATTCCGTGGTGTGTGCTATCTTGTCTATGGGAAAGTGCACATAAAAAGACCCCTTGCTGTCATTCGTAGAAGAGTAGCCTATGTGGCAGCAGCGGGTTTCCTCTATGACCATGTGCCAATATAACCATGCATCTGACGTCCAATAACCGCTGATTTATAATTGATGTGTTTCTAGTGGCATCGTTAAATACAACAAAGTTTACTTTACTTCATAAAAGATTGAATGATAAATTAATATCTTCATTTTGATTATTTTTTACTAAGATTATGCTTACAAACAGGCCATTGTAGACCATAATATGTTATTGTATTTATCATTTCAACAAGACAATATACCTTATAACTGTCTGGATCGTATCCAGTCTTTGACAGTTGTTGAGCATTGCCTGGCCTTACAAAAATGTCACAATAAGAAAATCAAGACTTTGAAATTGTGGATAGTTAAGTAAGTTTGTACATCCCTCCCCAATCCTTAATTTAACAGTTTTATTAATTTTGAAATGATAAAATTAAATTAGTGAATTAGAAATGGTATAACAAAGGCCAATAGTATCAGAAAGCTAAATTAGTTTCTTCTTATAAGTTATATGCCTACTATACTAATGTCCTCTGCATAAGTTCCATAACATGCTAACCACAGTGCACTTTACTTCTGCATACCGGTAATTTGGATAGCTTGTATAACTAACTTGCTTGTAGTAAACGCTAAAGCACTGCATGTAGCTGTAATTATTTGCACATTTAATAGTTTTATATGATGAGTTGTAGTACTTTTATCTATTGTCTTTTATCTATTACTTACAGATGTTAACATTATGAGCTATGGGGTTCTATTTGGTATAATATGCAGTATGTACATGTAATCCTTATTCAAAAGTGTTATTCAAACTAGATGCTGACTACTCAAACCAACATCTGTGTACCTGCGTGTCTGTGTGTTATCAACATACTAACTTCTATCTAATTTATTCATGAGCGTCATTTTCTGAAAAATAGGTTGGAGGAGGGAGACTATTTGTGACATATATTTTTGTTCACCAACCACCGTTCACCTAGAACAGATGTCTTCGCTATTCTGGTCGCATGTATGGTATTCAGTAATATGTTATTTATATTTGCATGTTGGTCCCCACCACTCCAAAAAGTGAAGGGACATGTCCCACCTGCCCTAACCAAGTGACGCCCATGAATTTATTGATGTTATAGTATATTTATATTAACTCTTACTCTGAACAATACTTAGATGATGACTTATCCTAGAATATTGCTATATACATGTACAGTAGATTTCACTTATTTGCTTATTGGTGTATATCATAATTCACTTATATAACAATGCATAATTAGGTCACACAAAACCATTTGCAACTGAAACAGTACAATCCTTTTACAACTTATTTTATTGCTGGAATTACATGTGTTAACCCTTCCAAGTTGATGAATAATTATGATGAAGAAAAATTACTTGTTAAATCTTTTTAGTTGTGTCGTTCACATAATTACATTGTATTGTGTTTGTCAGGTGAGAACCCTGATGACGTATTTGAGACTAACATTGTATTGTGTTTGTATTGTTTGTATTGTGTTTGTATTGTGTTTGTATTGTGTTTGTATTGTGTTTGCCAGGTGAGTGAGAGCACGACCAGCACCACGTATGAAATCGCTCGCCTCTCCACCATCCCATGTGACAATGTTGCACACAAGGTTTCTGTTGGCATCTTGGATATGGCGCCAAACTTGGAGTACGTCACCTTGCCCAGGTCGGTTCCACATGCCTTCCTGCAGGCTCGCGTCACTAACACGTCACAGTTCACCTTGCTGCCAGGAGCCACAAGTGTCTTTCTTGACAACAGTTTCGTAGCAAAGGTAGCATTATATATTTTTTTATTTAGCTCAGTTAGTTCCTTCATTCAAATTTTATGCCATAATCATGAACGACAGATTTTAATAATTCCTGGCATAAAATTGGTATGAACTGAACCCTCATATATTCTCTATTTGGTAGCGGGACATAGATCATCGCAATAGTGTGTGATTGAGGTTGAAGGATCCATCCTCCTGTTGTCCCATTGCATTATTTCCCATTCCAACTAGTCACCCCCAACTGGTGCATCACACGCCATTGTGTGTGTAATCCTGGGTTTGGGAAATGTACATAAAGGATACCTTGCTGTTAATCTGTAAGAGTAGCCTATGTGGCCAATAGAGGTTTTGAATTGGGAACCATGTGTCAACATAACTGTGTTTGGAAACTAATAGCCGATGATTATTAATCAATGTGCACCATGTGATGTCGTTAAACAAACCATCTTTATCGTTTTTGTATTTTTCTGGTAAAAAAAAATTATACTTGATATTGATTTATGTACATTTAAACATTTCTATTCTATGCGCAATGAAATATCAATGTAAATATATCTTTTGATTGAATTGGATAGGAATACAAATTTACATGCCTATATCCAATTACGGTTCAAGCACCAATAGATGTTTGATTAGTGGAGTCTTTATGTGGTTTATATTGCAGGCCACGGTGAAGGCAGTGTCCCCAGGAGAGGAGTTTGAGTGTTCGTTAGGTGTTGACCCTGCAGTAAGGGTGACCTACAAGCCGCTGAATAAGTTCCGCGAGTCGTCCGGTATCTTCTCGAAGTCGACATGTACAACATACAAGCAGGTGACCGAGGTGAAGAACTCGCACGATTACGAAATCAAGGTTCTAATACACGATCAACTTCCACGCAGTTCTGATGATAAAATAAAGGTATGTCACATCGAGTGATGATTCTATTATGACAGATTTAAACACTATGTGCCATTCTTATGAATAAACAGTGACTGAACTTACACACTACAAAACTATATGTATATGCCATTCTCAGTGCTATGTTCTATTTACATCAATAAACATTGACCATTCAAATTACTCTATAATATACCTCAACACGTTTAATTCACCATGATGACCAATGACATCAAATTATACTACAATATATTACAATGTAGTAATATGTCATTTCCTATGATGACCTCATCATCAAATTACACTATAAATATATCAACAAGTATAATTCACAATGGACATCAAATTAGTATACAATGTAGTAATAAAGTAGAATCTCATTGGCTCGAATGCAGAAGGGTCGAATACTTGGCAATGCTCAAACCAAGATCAAAGTCCTGCATTAAACCCTTATAATTAAGTTGCTGATGCTTGGGTCGAACTACCTGATGGGTCGAACAGTTTCTCGAGCATCGACGGTGTTCGAACCAATGGGGATTCAACTGTATATGTAACTTCATGTGATGACCTCACCAAGTGGCATTAACTATGATATTTTATCGCCTGAGCATCATTGTACACTGTTCTTGTGTTTATGTCTGTCTTCAGGTGACGCTGCTGGAGCCGTATATAGACATGAAACACCCGGAGAAGAACCAGAACGTGAGCCTCACCAAGCAGAACCATGTCGTGTGGGATATGAAACTCGATAAACAGGAGACGAAGGCGGTCACTCTTAAATACACCGTGGAGCACCCGGCCAGCGAGGACATCTCCTCATCTGACACCATCGAGTCATAAATCACTGTCAAACTCTCAAGTCCGGCATTCTTAAGCAAGCTCTTACTGTTGGTGATATTTGTTTTTGCTGGTATTTACGGTATTTAAGGTATTAACTATTATATATCGTCGCTCGAGAGAGATAGGTCATAAGCGCATCCAAATTTATTTTTAGAAAGCTGTGGTAATGAATGAAAACAGATATTTTTCAACAGTAGTAAAGATGCCAAATTTGTTTTAATGGCAATGAAACGTGAACAAATTTATTTGCGATATGTATAACGTACATGTACATGTATTAGGTATTTGTGTAGACTCACAAGTTTTTTCTGACACATTGAAGTAAGTAAATTGTGTATCGTTGTAGTTCTGATTGCACGTTTGTCGTGTCTGCCACATAACACCAGTCATGTAGCGCACAGCAAGCGAATCGTGGAGGCAGTTACATCTATTTTACATGTATAAACGATTTCTAATTTCATATCTGGTATTCACTTACAACCTTAAAAATCCTTCTATATAAGCATTGCTGTTAGCGTTACAATTACGACCATTTGTGACAATATGTGAAAAAGGCTGGAGACTTTGAATATGCAAGGACTATTCAGTCGTATCTGTCACTTTTAACTTTCTGCCTCTCATGCAGTAAAAAAACATGCAATAAAATTTAGTCATAAACATATATAATTTTATTAAAATGGAGAACATGTTTAGTTATGCAATGCTACAGTGCTGGTATAATAGGAATAGAAGTCCGTAGGAATATAGGTCCGACACAGTGTAAGATGCTATAGGTCCTATATACCTAGGAACCCTAGTCCAAACCAGATTATTATAAAACAGTTGGTTTAATTGCACTTTTTCTTACGTTAACTCTAGGACTTGTAGGTAATAACTAGTTTTATGTATTAGAATCTTTGTTTCATTCCGTGAAGATTTATTTTATTATTTAATCCATTTTGTTATGATATAACCGCACTTGCATTCCTGTAGGAATTGCATTCTTTTTACACCATGAATTCTGCTGTATACATATACATTGTATTGATTATCAAAGTATACTCACCTAACTTTTTTTGTTGTTGTTAGATATACATGTAATATCAAAATGTAGAGGCAGTGATATTTATATCCATTTATAAAAAAATCACATCGTGATCTGATGTCGGAAAATGTGGATTGTTTGAAACAAATTTTTAAAAATAAGAAGTAAATGTTGGCATGTGTTAGTTTGAAAATCTGTTTTATTAGTACTTTTTGACATACATGTAGGTTTGCCAAAAGGAAAATGTTTGACTGACTATTTAGTGTATTTGGAAAATGACAAAAAATACCAAGTAATTATTTCTAAAGCCTATTCGAGTCTTGCTCCTCGAGGCAGTATGCAGCGTGCTGTGCTGGCACTAATACCAGGGTAAAGCTCAAGAACGGTACTACCTCTATGACACAATCCAAAACTAACTTAAAGGAAGAATATTGCCTTTTGTTGCAAACACAGATAGAAGTTTAGCAGTAATATAGATAAACTCATGTGTTTCTGTTGTCAATGGTTCATGTCGACTGTGAGTCTGTGAATATAAATATTCTTAAAACCTGTAGCCATGTAAACCACATTTGCATATTTTGAGTGCACAAACCTGGAAATCGTCTGTTTGGTGTTCTCATTAGTGGTGAAGCCATTACATACTAATACAGCAAACATAATATAATATTATACTTTGAATTGTTTAACATGCACTTGAATCAGGGAATATTGAAGATTATTCTCAATTTTCTGCAATTATTTGAACCAGCGTTAACCTACATATTGTATATCGGTAAACATTTGACATAAAGGTTCACAAACATTTTTGTTAGAAATTTTGATTTGCATAATGGCAACAGAATTAATATTAATTCAAAACATTCAAGTTTATGAAATGTGTATTAATTTTGTATTTGTATTGATGTTATATATTATGTACCGGGTAATTGCTTGGATACCACTGTAATGGTGCTGGACTATATGTACTTCTCACGAAGACCATTGTTATTCCCTAAGATACCTTTCTAATTCACTTGTATTAGAGGTCTTTGGAATTCCTCTCAGGGGCATTAGGCATCATTTTATATCTATTTGGTTATCTGGATCTGTTATTGTCGATTGTTCATGTATGTTGCAGGTACTACATACCAGTACTTCCTTTGTATGTTGCACCATCATTTACACTTATATCTCTACAAGTGTTAGTAGAATGTCTGTTTGTATTTGATATTTCATCATTGTTGCTCAATAGAATTTTTATAGAATTTTTATTTTTTGTAAACTACTAGTAATTACTACTAATTAGTGGAAACATAATAATTGTACTATTTCATATCCTCCCGTTGATCTACCATGTGTGCTTTAGATTAAATACTCATTCATGGTGTGGTTGTTAATGTTTGTTTTGGGTGGTTATATTTTTGCCATCTCTAGATCAGCATAAATATTGGTAGCATACATAATATGATTTTATTGCCAATATGGGGGAGGTGGGGGGAGGGGTGGGGAAAGATAATTATGTAGTTATATTTTTTCTATCTTTCTTTAATTCTTTAATTAGAGATACCTATTTACTATTTATGTATCAACATTTAAACGAAATGTTTGCCATATAATATAATAGACGGTGACAATAATCAATGAGTAATGACGATTTACAGATTATCTGTCCAGAGGGAAATTCATTTTGTCAGTCTCGAGATTTAGATAGATTGATGACATTAATTTCACGATGGGCAGATGATCAATAATTGCAAGTATCAAATAGATTATTGCTTTTATTACCCAAAGTCAAACGGTTCACTCTTTCGTTTATTATCCAAATTTACGAAACAAGAGTCTTGAAAATCTCATTTTTGGATTTTCAAAATTTATTTAAATTCCACATACATGTATTCTACATGTATACATTTGAGTCATCTTAATTTCTAGGGGGGGGGGGGGTGGGATGTAGTCTAGAGGTAGAATGTCTGCCTGTGGCGGGATAGGTCGAGGGATCGATCCTCCACCGTGCAACACATTTTATGGGCTATTTTCCAGTCCAGCTAATGATACACAACTGGTTTTTCAAATTCCGTGTTGTGTGCCATCTTGTACACATGGGATAGTGCACATAAAAGACCCCTTGCTGTTTTTCGGTAAGAGTAGCCCATGAAGCGGCGACAGTCGGTTTCGTCTGAGACCAATAACCGCTGATTTATAATCGATGTGTTCCAGTGATGTCGTTAAACAAACTTTATCTTTTATCTTAATTTCTAATAAAGTAGTACATTTGTAAACCAATAAACGTAATACTATAACAAACTGTTTGTGAAATTATATATTAAAATTGAAATAAATTATACTTTTGTATTGCAATTCAGTTTTAGTATTTTCTTTATTTTGTATTTCACTTTTATATGCATTTAACTTGTATTGCATTTGTAAGCAGTGTTTGACTTATACATTGTACATCCATTATACTTCATACTGTGGCTTTACCATACATTGTAAGTATCATTATCATGATCTTAATTTGTGCTCCTCCATCGGGCGATCCTTAGAGACATCATCTGTTACTCCAATCCATTGTGATAATCTATAAAGAAATGTTTTATTTTCTCTATGGTGACGATCCCAACAAGCAGATCGCCAGTTTCAATAGAGTTTCCATGGAGACGCCACAGAATGGTTATGCATATTAACGCACCCTTATGTCATGCAAACAATGGGTGCAAACCCTAGTACATGTACTATATATCATGACTAGATTAGTCAAAATTGTTGTTTTTGTAGCTGGAATGGATCACGTTCTCAGATTGGACCCTTTTCTCCCACAAAATGCTTGCTGTATATAAATTTACCTTTGTTGACCTTTTTTAGTGGAGCGGAACGTAGCTCAGAGGTAGAATGTCCACCTGTAGTTGGATGGGTCAAGAGATCGATCCTCCACATTTTTATGGGATATTTTCCGTTTCAGCCAGTGAAACACGTCTGTTTATCAAATTCAGTGTTGTATGCTATTCTCTCTATGGGATAGTGCACATAAAAGACCCCTTGCTGATTTTCGGTAAGAGTAGCCCATGAAGCAGCGACAGTGGGTTTCCTCTGAGACCATGTGTCAATAT
>JAULBR010112037.1:0-10195 GCA_032355825.1 Melanodrymia aurantiaca
AGTGGGTTTCCTCTGTGACCATGTGTCAATATAACCATGTGTCTGACGTCCAATAACCGCTGATTTATAATCGATGTCTTTCTATTGGCGTCGTTAAATAAAACAAACTGCGTGACATCATAGTTAGCGCTACGTCATAGCGTGATGTCGTTAAATAAAACAAACTTTAGATATCAGTAGATATTTATCCAATAGAAGAACACTCCACAAATTGCAGAATAGGTGATCAGTAGATTTCCATCCGATAGAGAAACGATCCACAAACAATCTTTAACAAATGAGTTAGACAGGAGGCTCAAATCCACAGCAAACAGAATTAATTAATTAATTACCTCTTACTGAATTGCAGAATAGGTGATCAGTAGATTTCCAGCTGATAGAGAAACGATCCACAAACAATATTTAACAAATGAGTTGGACACACAGATCAAATCCACAGCAAACAGAACTAATTAATTAATTAACTCTTACTGAATTGCGGAATAGGTGATCTGTGATCAGTAGATTTCCATCTGATAGAGAAACGATCCACAAACAATCTTTAATAAATGAGTTGGACAGGAGGCTCAAATCCACAGCAAACAGAACTAATTAATTAATTAACTCTTACTGAATTGCAGAATAGGTGATCAGTAGATTTCCAGCTGATAGAGAAACGATCCACAAACAATCTTTAACAAATGAGTTGGACACACAGCCCAAATCCAGAGCAAACAGAATTAATTAATTATCTGTGTCTCGGTAGCAGAATAGATATCAGTAGATATATTCATCTAATAGAGGAAAATTACTTTTAATAAATCAGTTACAAATCCAAGGTAAACAGAACTGATTATCTCTGACTGAATATATATTGGTAGATATTCATCTGATAGAGAAATAAATAACTTTAAACAAAACAGCTGAAATCCACGGCAAACAAAACTAATTATGTGTGTGTGTCCATGAAGCGGCGACAGCGGGTTTCCTCTGAGACCATGCATCTGACGTCCAATAACCGCTGATTTATAATCGATATGTTTCTAGTGGCGTCGTTAAATAAAACAAACTTTACTTTGGTATCGTCATTTTGACTGGTTCCAGTCGTGTTCTCTCATATTACATTCATTTTAATGCTATGGGCAAATAAAAGATCCCTTGCTACTCATGAAGAGTAGCGGGTTTCCTCTATCATACTAGAACTAACTTCTGTCCTGGACAGACAGTCGAGATAGCTTGACTGCCTGACCATGACAGATATGTTTGAATTGAACCTTAATTGGATATAGGCATGTAAATATGTTATAACTAACTAACTTGCACTACAGTCATACTTATATCTGGTATGGGAAATAACCTATGCATGTCATGTTTTGTTATTTATGTTGTATAATTGAGGTAGAAAAGCAAAATTGTAATACCTTTGGTAGATGTACATAATAGCTATAATTAGAACATTTATGGCCCATTCCACGAACAATTATTCCTGAGAGATAACTCTTCTTAAATGTTCATAACTATAATGGTAATACTATTACCATCATAGTTATATACATTAAAAAAGAGTTATCTCTCAGGAATAATTGTTTTGTAAAAAAATATTCTGAATTGTAACACACGTAACGTGGAATGGGTCTTATTGAGCGATACTAAATGCTGTACTGTGTATGTGTGTGTTTAGATGAGCACCGGAGGTACGGAGAGCATCTTGCTTGTCTGCTTGGCATACCGAAACAAGGCGCGAGAAGAACGAGGCATCAAATTTCCAGAAATGTTTGTATTATTATTTTTGTATCGAATATCGAGTATACACTGTACAAGCAATGCAAATCAATGGAAGTGCCTTTTGTATTTTACAGTTCTAAGTGGACATTTTATTAGTCTACAATCACATTTGCATACACATATAAATACAGGTGTTTAAGGACATCATTTGACAACATTGTGCAACATTACATGAATTTTGTTACTTTTGACCATTTCTTAAATATATCTCGTTTCAGAATTGCTCCAATAACCGTTCATGCAGCGTTTGACAAAGTGAGTAATGTGTTTGATGAAATAAGTAGGTCCAAACACTGTGTGTCCAATATGACTTTATCCATGGAGCAAACCATCGAAATTCGTGACAGCAATCGGAAATGCTGCTGCAAAAGCTATTTCAAAATTGATTTGCCGCCGCCAAAAGAATTGTTAGAGCTTACAGTATTAACTTTCCTATTTGTTGGGAAAATGTGTATCAAAGTTTTCTTGCTGTTAATTGAAAATAATAGCCCCTATGTGAAGGCCTTGTTTGTTAGGGGGATTGATCGCTGACACTTGTCATCACTTGTGTGAAGTGTAATTTAGGCATGTCACAAATCACTCCCGAGGGTAAAAAAGAAAAAAATATAATTTGTATACGTTGTCACTTTACCGTTTTTGTTTTGAAGGCAGCGCACATGTTGAGAATGAAGATAACAAAGATTCCAGTTGACCCTGACACTTGTAAAGTTGACCTGAAGGCTATGAGGCGAGCTATCAGCAGATCAACATGCATGGTAAGTATTCAGACTAACTATCCAGTTGACGGTCCGCCTTAGATAGGTGGGCTCAGGGGATTGATCTTCCTTAGTGGACTTGGGGATTTTCCCATTCCAACCAGTGGTATATAGTACGTCTAAAAGAGTTTCTGCCTGAGGTGGGTGAGCTAAAACAGGAGTCGAAATGTTCTGAAATTTTCAACCATCCCTGGCGACAGGTGTTGTGTTTTCCTACCTGCCTTCTTCGTATTCAACCTGTGTAATTTGAATGTGTAAATAAGAAAAGTGATATTATTGTTTTGTTTGTTTAGTGAATGTTTGTGTGTTTATTTTTTTTAGCTTGTTGGCTCAGCGCCAGGATTCCCTCATGGTATTATCGACCCAATTCAGGGTATTGCCGAGGTAAGTTTACTTCTTTACTTGCTACAAACACAGTATCCTCGTATAATACAGAACACTTTTATTGTTTAATGTAATAAATTTATTTATATATACTGGAGGATAATGGCCAGTTTTGTTCCTGGAATTGTTAATAAAACTGATTAGCATGCGTCAGACGTCCCATAACCGCTTATTTATAATCGATGTGTTCCAGTGGTGTTGTTAAACAAACAAACTTTATCTTTATGTCTTTGTTTATTGTTTTCAGATAGGGAAGTATTACAACATTCCAGTACATGTGGATGCCTGTCTCGGGGGTTTCCTCATCGCTTTCATGGGGAAGGCTGGCTACCCACTCGAGCCCTTCGACTTCCAAGTTCCTGGTGTGACCAGTATATCGGCTGATACTCACAAGGTGAAACATTAAGGGCCGATTTCTTGTCACCGGTTTAACCTGATCGCCGGATTAATATATTTATTTATTTTTCGAATTGTACGTAATGTGATAGGATAAAATTCTGATTTGCATTCACGGTGGATTTGAGTTACTTTTACACCGGTTTAAACCTGACGGTCGGTTAAAACCTGCTGTTTAGCCTTGTTTAATCAGAGTTTAAAATGACGATCATGTTTAAACCGGTGACGAGAAATCGGCCCTAAGTGTACACTTAATAAACAGAAAGCACTGAACATTCATACACCTCGCATGATCGCCTGTTCAACTCTGATCGCCTGTTCAACTCGAGTGTTTAGCTGTGCTCTAACATCTAAGACAGGTGGAGAACTTGTAACAATACTTTATTACAAAGCCGAGTATAGCACATGTACACAACAATACTTTATTGATGTATACACACGATGCTACATGTATGCTTGGTTTTGCCTCGCCTTTCTCTCGCGCGACATTACGTTTATATGCAGACAAAATAATACCAGTAGTATTGTCCCTCATCCTCTAACTAGTACTTCAAACATACTTGTACATATGTATCTTCTAGAACTACTACAATTGAACCACAAAGGGTACAATACTTCTATTTTACAGCGATCTGAGGTTTAAAAAAGATAATGAGCTACTCAGTCACATGGTCTGTGACATGATATAATAAGACTCCATTCCTACTCAAACACTCACAGCCGTTTGTAACAACAACCCACAATGCAGCCTGTTTATACCAGAACTAAGACAGTATTACGACCCGTTCATGTATGGCAGAAACTTATTAATAAATTAAAGTATATCTGTTTCATTAAATAGATATTAATTTAGAATCAGGTTGTACTAAACAATCTTAAAGTGTCTTTGATTAGGAGATAACATTGTTTCATTATTAACTACATGTATGATTTAATACAAAATATTAAATATAAAAAATGTTGTGTTAAATCGTTATAGTTAATAACGAAACACAGTGTTATTATTCCTATTCTAATACTACATCTATTACAACCATGATATCTATAAGTAATTTTATTGTATTTTTATTAAAGAAATCCCCAAAATCGTAAAAAGCTAATGATCTATTCTACTTTCTTATCATAGCAACATCCATTCATTTTAATGAGAATGCTTGTAATAAAACAGTGGTCGTATGACATCACTGCTTGTTAGGAAAGCAAGAAAAAAATAACTTAAAAACAATTTTTTTAAACTAAACTAAACTAAAGGCAGAGTTAAAAAAATATATTACAAAATGCAAACAAACACAAAATAGCATTGTCCATGTTTTATTGCATGTTTTATTATCTTGGTTGCTCATAACAGCATACATAAATCATACAATTTAACACGTAAATTAACCAATGAAAAATAGGATTATAATTTATATGCCAGTCTTAGACTTACTTCCTGCATGATTCATTGCAGAAAACCAGTTTAGGCTACATGTGGCAGTTTATATATTGATGGGGTTTCTGTGACAACTGTAGTGTAACACAAATTAAAAAAATAATAATTTGTAATTGATAGCTTGGCAGTTATACTCAATATCTACTTTGACAAGCATTCCATTACTACATTTAGGCGACATGAGGCATAATTATTATTACGCTGTCAGTGTTTTTTTTCTTCTGGCGAGTTCATACAAGAATATACATATATTATTATTACAAGACTTTTTTTTTTCTAACATCACAAAAATATAGCATACATTTTGTTTTATGACCACAAAAGTGTTTTTTTCTCTTCTTATCAAGACTTATTTGTAAGTCCATATCACTGGTTGCCAGTCAAACGAGAGTGACCTGGCTGGGTGAGCTGGTCTGACTATAAATGTGTTATTTACATTTTCTTTGTTCTTGTGCCACGGGACAGACACTATGGAGTCAATCCTGGCCAACAAAGAATGCCAAAGAAATGTTATTGAGCTACCATAAAGTCTCAAATAAATCCAGGAATTACTCCATATATAACCTTTAACTATGGTAACAAAAATAACATTTAACTGTTAAGGCAACTTACTAGCAAACTTGTGATGATTTAGTGGGAAGGAAGTGGCCAGATCTCCACTTTTGTGAAATATTTGTTTAATTTCTATTTTACAAAATGGCATTTGGTTTTATTAGTTTTATGGTGCTGCACGGCACCCCAATGTCTATACTGAGCCCCCTATATTGACAAATCATGCATCCTACCCAACTAGTACACAGGTAAAACGAAAATAAACATTTCTTAATTTTAATATTAAATTAAAATATCATACATGTATGTATTTAAGGTTGGTTGTTTAACGACCCAACTGGAACACATTGATAATTAACTTCTCATAGACATGCTAGCACACAACACTGCCTTTGATAGACCAGACATGGATCACTGGTCGGAATGGGAAATAACCAATGGGTTCAATGAGGAAGATGATCATTCGGTCTGGACCTAGAGCCTCAGGCAGACACTCTTGTGCTGTGCTACGCCCCGCTCCATGTATGTATCTAGATCTAATCATCTATGCATAATACTACCTGTGCTTCTATAGATATATGAATAACCTTTATATATATATATATATATATATATGTTATTATACATACATGTATATGATAAATCAAAATACATGTATATAAAAATGTGTTCATATTCTGTTCCTATTGGTGTGTAAACTGTGTACATAAATGTAATTTGTACATGCATGTTTTTGAAAAGATGTCAGTTACACGACCGTTAGGGTATACCAAAAGAGGCGATACATAGACGCTATCAGTACGTTATATTAATATACTGTCTCCTCTGTCAGAAAGACCCCTCACAGCTTATTGAAAAAACTACATGTAAGTTAAGTGGCTACAGCAATTATAGGTTTCTTACAACTGTAGACCAAAATTAATGTCACATAATAAACTTAAGTTTGACACTTACATGTAAGTATGTATTTAACTTTCTTTCTTGGGTGGCCCAACCAGGTTTTTACACAATAAATATGTCTGACAACATGCCAATTTCTTCACAGTATCTACCGGTAAATGTACATTTAACTGTCACATTCATTGTACATTGCCAAAAAAACAAGAGCTACACATGTAGATGTTTATGCACTGCATATACATGTACCGGGTACTCTCAATCATGTACACGTACATGTATATCAGATGATAAAAGATAAAGATTTATATAATTTGTTTAATGACACTTATGTATTGATAAAAAATCCTTAGCTAAATTTTGCCTGTCAAATATTATCTCAGAGGAAATCTGCTGCCATCACAAGAATTACTCTTTTTTTCAACTGACCCTAAGTTTATGCTGCGAACCAAAACAATGTTAATGAAAAAAATAATATTTTGACAGGGAGAAAAAAAACAATGAACCTGCCCTATTTTTTTTCAAGGATGAGACCAGAAACACACATTAAATTTGTTTAGGCCTAACGAAACCAAAAATAATAAAATTCAGTTCTAATACATGTAGAGGCTTGCAAACCCGGTTGCTCTGCATTAACTCTGCATTAACTCTGAGACTGATGTACACACCCGTGTTGTCATCATGTGCATGTAACATACATATAGGATAATGATGCTGCATTTTATAACCACGTACTGTATACATACAATATGTGTTGTGTTATACATGCCTTAAATATTGCGGTTACATGTACCTACAGTTACAGTACAATACACTTGTGCACAGGATCCTTAATATGGGCAAAGTTGGTAATATGTTGCAGCTGGCCTTACACAAGTTGAGAAAGCAGTCAATAAATGTCAAATGAACATCAAACAGCAACTTATATTTACCTTTTCATTGTGGCTATATCACAAATGGAGTGCTACAAAAGATTAGCATTTCCCAATAACTGTCATAATGGAGTAAACGTAAGTGGCAAGGTTCCTTTTTGTCACAGAACATATGAAAAGGATTTCGCGTATTAAAATGGCAAATGGAAGTCAGTAGCGAGAGAATATTTGATGTAATGTCTTATGCGCAAAAGCTTATTTTTTCACTTACACGTAGCATGTTAAAAAACAAAGGCAAATCATGTAAATGTACATTTGAATATTTTTATGGTGAAGTTTGTTTGCTTAATGATATCACTGGTCCACCCACATGTATTGATCACAATCAGATGTCAAACATGATTATATCAACACATGGTCTTAGAAGAAATCTGCTACTGTTATTAATTCTGCTACTGTTATTAATTAGCAGCAAGAAGTAAACTGCTTCCAAATAACAACAAGGGACCTTTTATGGGAACTTTCCCTTAGACAGGATAGCACACACCATGACCTTTGATGGATTAGTGGTTGAAACAGGAAATATACCAATAGGTCCACTTAGGAGGATCGATCCTTCAATTCATCGAACCTGAAGAAACATTCCACTCCCTTTTTAAAAGTGCAAGCTCTTCTTTTGGAACAGACATACCACGCCAGCTGGTGTCCACAACAGAGAGAGTTTGCACACTAAGCTAACATGTCTGGTGTTCCTGCCAAACAAGTAATCAGACCTCACAAAATAATCCTCTAATGGAAAGTTAAGGGTTCCGTCTTTAAATTACACCAATTTTTAAGCATTATTTCCTTTTTCAGTTGTCAAAGTTATATAGAATAGTAATCTTTTGTTGTCATTCCACAATGACAAACATATTAACCAAGCTTGCTTGCATTGTCCAACATTCACCAAATTTGAAATTCATGAACACTCGCTAGTTTGAATCTAGTCTATACCAAAGCTAAATTAATTTAACATAAAATTCCATACAAACTAAAGCAAAGGGATTGATATGTCTGTAAAATATGAATAAATTATTTTTTTAATTAAACCTTTTAAAAAGGTGGATTCTAAACACCAGAATAGCATGAATAAGATGAATGAATGTATATGGATACATTGGTGTATGAATGGATGGATGGATGGATGGATGGATGGATGGATGGATGGATAAAGTGAGTTTTTCTGAAAAAGGCTATTTTAAGTATCCATGGATGAATTAATGTATCAGCGTTGGTAACAGATATCAAATAACAGTTGTGGAGATGTTGAAGACACGTGGCATTATGGATGGGTGGTGTTGGCAAAGATGAGGTCCACACAGTTTCCTAGCCACCTGTGTCCCATAAAACCCCCACCTAAAAGAAGATACATGTAGGTCAGTTGGAGGGAAACAAGAGAAGAACTATTTGAGAGAGTTGACTGTCAAACTGTCAAGCCACATTAGTAAGAGAACACTTCAAGGGAGAGGAGAGTTCAGAATGCGGCTACCTACATGTACAGTTGTATATTGTAATTTGTCATTTGTACACACACAGGTAACTAAACTTGATCAGGTGCTGCAATTTACATCACTTACAACCACAAATACGGTATATAATAAATATAGCCGTATGTATTGTATCATCTTTTTGTGAAGTCAGAAATATTTAATACTTAATACGGTATATTAGTTTATCAATTATATAAGTATCAAAATAAGTTAGCAATGTTTCGATCGCCTCTGAAATTACTTAATGCTTTACTCACACACCCTCCTCACATACCCTTCTCCACCGTGACTGAGACATAGTGTGGGCGCTGTATCCAAATCTGTTTTACTAATAAAGGTGAGATAACATGAAGTTACAAGCCAAGATTGCACCAGGAATCATATTTTATTTATAAAAAATCTGGAATATTTTCCAACAAATTTAATGAATTATTTGTCATTGAAATAAATATGAATGGGTGACAATCCATTCCATTATCATCCCCAAATACATACACGTATACAATACATTACTAACTAGTATATATTATTATAATTGTATGTTTTGAAGTAAAATAGCACTGATTGCCAGTAGACACGTACAGGAGAATATCATGGAATGACATGCAAAATCCAAAATCACAATCAACAAACAGAAACCGGCTAAAATGCATAAATAGAAAAAGAATTGAAGCTCAAAGGTTTCAGGAGACTTTCAGATCCTATGATAACATTTGATCTAGGGATACACAAACAAAATCAGCACAGTCAAACAACCATACTGGTGCTAATCTTGCATAAACATGACTTAATTCTTTCTAGGCCGGACCAGACGTATTGGGATATTGAGATGAAGCCGTCCACAATGAGTTGTCCATGTAAAACAGTCGCAATATGCAACGCTCGACAGACGTAAGAAGTTGCCAGGATTTTCATTATTGATTTTAGACTGAAAATCATTCTGTTTCAACATGGGGCATGCTTCTGTTGTGTACTCGAAAAGCATGGCTACTTGGCGCTGAGACAATGTCAACTCATTACACGCATGACATACATACAGAACATGTAGTACAGACAGACAGACAGAAGTTAAATAATAACCACTGATATGCTTGCTCTTTGTTTGAGAATACATGTGCCGTGCCGTTCCGTTATGTATGTGTAGTTTACATGCACTGCATGCATACTTCATTAAAAGAACATTCATCACCTTGCTCTTGGTTATGTAATGGTATTCTATATAATATTATTTGTCTTATTTGTCCAGACAAATACCCATTAACCTAGACCTCTTCAAATGATACTTTCCATATTAAAAAATTATCGTGACGATTTATCTATATATATACATGTTCATGCATGGTTTTTTAATAGGTAGATAAGAATGTGTGTATTGTTAGAAACTTGCGATTTCGCAGGTAAAAACGAGGAATGATAAAATAAGATGACACTTCTCAGTCATGTGCAAAACAGGCGGGTTGACATGTCTGCATGGTGTAGATGTTGAGAAGACATTAACAATACGAGTGCTGGACAGACCTGTCAACCTTGAACCCTAGCATAAAAGGAGACAGGGCCCCAAAAAACAGGAGATGAGACCAAAAAACAGGAGATTCATATTACAAAATAAATAAA
>JAULBR010112048.1:0-19916 GCA_032355825.1 Melanodrymia aurantiaca
ATTGAGGAAATCAGATTATCTGCACGAGAAAATGGCTGAACCAGTAACCATCTTGTATTATACATGTTGGTAGTTTTTAAATAGATCTGTTAATAGCGTTGAACTAATTGAGGAAATCAGAATATCTGCACGAGAAAATGGCTGAACCAATAACCATCTTGTATTATACATGTTGGTAGTTTTTAAACAGATCTGTTAATAGCGTTGAACTAATTGAGGAAATCAGATTATCTGCACGAGAAAATGGCTGAACCAGTAACCATCTTGTATTATACATGTTGGTAGTTTTAAATAGATCTGTTAATAGCGTTGAACTAATTGAGGAAATGTCTTATTTCAGCGGTGGTCGGTTGATGACAATGGGAGAGAGAATCAGACTTCCAGATGACTGTACAATAGGCTACATTATAGGTATTAGTCGGATTTGCTCATTTGTAGCATCCATTCTGTATTAATTTCTGCATGAGTTTTGGTTGATCACATAAAACAACATTTGTAAAATAACAGTAGCGGGAGTCCGACGTAGCTCAGAGGTAGAATGTCCGCTTGTGGCGGGATGGGTCGAGAGATCGATACTCCACAGCGAAAACATTTTTATGGGCTATTTTCCGTTCTAACCCGTGATCCACGACTGGTTTATCAAATTCTGTGGTGTGTGCTAACCTGTCTATGGGATAATGCACATAAAAGATCCCTTGCTGTTTTTCGGTAAGAGTAGCCAATGAAGCGGCGACAACAGGTTTCCTCTGAGACCATGTGTCAATATAACCATGCGTCTGACGTCCAATAAACGCTGATTTATAATCGATTTGTTTCTAGTGGCGTCGTTAAATAAAACAAACTTTACTTTTGTTCATAGTGTAGAATTGGCAGTAAAAGACTTAGTTCTGTATAAACTATTTTGTTCATAATAAACCTGTGCAGTAAATTTATGTTGGTATCGTGTTTGACTCTATTTATAGACTACGTTTTGAAGAAACAGTTGACCGTTATCGACGGATTCCACTCTCATCTGGAAGCTCTGTGGCTTATTCAGCCCCATAATCTTCAGAATCAGGTAACTTGTAGCTTGTATTTTACCAGTGCTGGGTCCAGGAGATGGTCCCAGGATCAGGTCTCGCAATTCGCAGCAGCAATCAGAAATGCTGGCCCAATATCTATTACAAAATTTATTTTCAGATGACAATGGCAGTTTATTGCTTCTGCAAATCCTCCCAGTACTTAATACATTCATGGTGGAAGTCAAGTAAACTTCGCCTTAAAATGTAGAACACATTCCCTAATGGCTGTCCATATCTGGTTTTTGTACATAGTAATTACCGAAAATTAACTTCCATTTAATATGATGACTATTTTAAAAAGATGTAAACTTGTGGATAAATTAATGTTTATTTTGAATAATTTTCAAAGAAAAAGTGTGCAATTCAACCATTTACACGCTTACATGTAGAAACACTCGACTGTATAAAAGGTGATTAATTATCGGTTTCTGATATTATAATGCAAACCTAAATTCTGTGAGAAATGTTCAAAATATGGGGATCGTAATCCGGCGAAGTGGTCAAATTGCCAGAAATACATAAATAGGGCAGAGGTGTCTTACAATAAATGTTAACATCGTTTTACCATTGTAACATCAGTTACGCATAGCACATCCATCCCGTATTATTTGTGAAATATTGGTATCTTTTTCATGGTAAGTTATCTTTCTGTGAAAGTTTTTTCGAATTTAACAATTTAAAAATATTTTTCCAAATTACGCTCGCCACTTGGTCTTGACCTCAAGTAATGTCATAACAACACCACCATAAAAAAGTTAACAACTGATTTGTAATAATCGACTGTTGTGTTCATCTGAATGTTAACTCTCAGTATACATGTAGTTTGGTTTATTTCAATATTTTCTTTAAAATTGCCGTCGCAAACTTGTCCGAAGTTCGAAAGCTGAGTAGGATTTATATCACAAACTTTATGAATAAATATACATGTAGGTCATTTGCAAGAATAAATAATAATAATTAAATAATTACTTGTCAACTATAATATTTTTTATGCTTCAGACGTAAAGAACTATTTTCACTGGAGGTAATAATAGTGTTGTGCAGTAGCTGTTTAAGGGGGAATAACTCTTTAAAACTAATCCTTTAGACTTTCATGGCTGAAATATTCTATGTTCATGTATGAAATTGAATGTTTGTTATTTTACCCCAAACATAGCCCTAGTCTGTAATCCATACCACTACTTGAATGTCTGCAGAATCCTATTGGTTTAAGGGTCAAAGGTCGAGTTCATTCTAAACTGTTATAGAAACATGTTTTCCCGTAAGATGTGCTTTTGTGATTTTTATTACCACGAGGCGATTGGATGCTGCATAGTAGTTTTTCTATAGCCCTTCTAGGGAGAGATAGTGTTTTACTTGAATGTGTTGTCACACTATTGTCATTGCAATATGGAATGATAACTTATGATAAAAGCTCGTAACAATATGCCATAACACATCTCCCAGAATGTGGAAATGGAGTAAATATTTTAGACATGACTATAAGAACACGACTAAGCATGAATTTCTCATTAACTGTAGGTAATAAATACAATAGCATACTAGAAATTACGGATTACATTATAACATTAATTTCTCTTGAATAGACAATCTGTAATTCCTCAATACCTGTTAGTTATAACAACTCTGTATATAATCTAAACCAGAACATTTTATCCATCTGTCATTGATACTGTTTAAACAGAGCTGTGTTATTGTATATGTATATGATAACTGACTTAAAACAATGTATACGAAAGTAATGAGGATGTATTACCATCTGGAAACTTTCAAATATATATTAGTGAATTTAAATCAATATTTATACATGTATGCATAATTTGATTTTGTGTAAATGGTTTAGTTTGTATGTAATATAATAGATGGTTAACTAACATAAAACTGTGTTGTATAGATCTCATACATGTGATAATGGGTGCATTGTAAATAATAGATAGCTGGCATGAGGTGATGTTACAGAACTAGAAATTCTTAGTTCGTTTACTGTTAAAGAAGAAATAAATGCAAGAAAGAATGAGTGGGGGCAAACTTATTAATGTTTGTTTAATACAGTAAAATTTTCGAACAATTTGCAAACCTATAAATTGAGAAAGTATTCATTTTGATTTTGTTTATAATGGAACATTCGTAAATGTCAATGTGTTTCACAATACAAATAATGGTCGGAAGGGTGCCAGAGGGTAAAGCCCAAGTTCTAATTGTATTTTATGTAAAAACATCGGTCCACAGTTGATCAATGTTTTATCTTAGAATTAGAAGTGGGGGTGAGGTTCAAACCCAATCCTAACTTTGTTTGAATTTTGAAAAACATTGACATTTATACATGGGTAGATTGGTCTCTAAATTAATGCTATTAAACATCTGTAACAGTATTTTAAAGAAGTGTATGATAAATATTTAACATGATAGGTGTTTTGAACTATTCCATTGACAGTGGTCAATTCTTGATACAGATTTTTTAATTTTACCATATCAATAGGTATGGATTTATTTCAACAACAGAAGTGACTCATTTAAATTTTAATTGCTATCCAAAAACAAGATTTGAAAAATGGATAAAATTGAGATCAAAATAGAAACGACCCACCTTTTATTTGAGTTTACCTGAACGTGTTTATTATTTTCAGATAACGTTTAGCTATTCTCAGTATGGTGACAAGATGAATATCGTGAATGTTCCCGGCTTCTCAGAGTTAGAAGATCCTTCTCGGTGAGTTATTTACATCCACATTCTTTGAGATTCTATTATTGAAATAATTATATCAAAAAGCAGTTAATACAAAGTTGCACATGCTATCCTGTCTGTGGGAAAGTCACACTTAAAAGATCCTTTGCTCTTATTCGAAGAAGAGTAGCCTACGTGGCGGCAGTGAGTTTCTTCTATGATCAAGTGTCGCTATAACTAAGGGTTTGAGATCCAATAACCGCTGATTAATAGTCAATGTGTTCCAGTAGTGTAATTAAACAAACATACATACATACATAAATACGTATGAACATACATAATTATTAATCAATATGCCTTCTGACTATGGACTAATTTGCATGAATATACATATTGGTCATTATTTCAAATTCTTTTGTGCATGTATATATATATAGAGTTACCATGTATAGCTTTTGATACATCCATCTAAACTCGTAGGTCATATTTGTTGGTTACACTTTATTATATGTTAGTTTCTAATCTTATTTGCAAGTCGCAATATCAAAACTTGTAAATGTAACTTTAAAATTTTCTTCTTTTTTTTTCAGAATAAAATCTATTCATTGTTTCCTGTTTCCAACGTTCAGAGAATGTAGACAAATAAACTCACGAGCCGATGCGAACTTCTTGACATCAAGATACGACTTCCAACCTGTTCGGACGTGAATCAACACTGCAGCCTGGTGGTGTGGTTTCGTAAACAGACCCTGGTGTGGTTTCGTCAATAGACCCTGGTGTGGTTTCGTCAATAGACCCTGGTGTGGTTTCGTCAACAGACCCTGGTGTGATTTCGTCAACAGACCCTGGTGTGGTTTCGTAAACAGACCCTGGTGTGGTTTCGTAAACAGACCCTGGTGTGGTTTTGTAAACAGACACTGGTGTGGTTTCGTAAACAAACTCTGGTGTGGTTTCGTCAACAGACCCTGGTGTGGTTTCGTAAACAGACCCTGGTGTGGTTTCGTAAACAGACCCTGGTGTGGTTTCGTAAGCAGACCCTGGTGTGGTTTCGTAAACAGACCCTGGTGTGTTTTTCTAAACAGACCCTGGTGGGGTTTCGTAAACAGACAATTCATGTAAACTAGAATGTAAACTTGAATATCAAGATGGAGTTTGAACCGGGTGAAGCTGGACTTTAGTCGATGTTTTCAAACACGTAGCTGGTAATTCCTTGTTCTAATTCCAGTTGTTCAACTTAGTGTTCACAGTGATGTGTTTCTTCTCTTTTCCATCACTTGTTGACTACGCGTGCAGGCCAGCAGTGATGATGAACAATGCCATCCTCTGTAGTTCATCTCTGTAAGTCTAACGTTGTAGTTGTTCAGGCAGCATCCCTCAGCTGGTGTAGGTTTTTACTGTCTTGTTGACTACACAACAAGACCAGCAGTGATGATGAACAATACCATCCTCTGTAGTTCATCTCTGTAAGTCTAACATTGTAGTTGTTCAGGCAGCGTCTCTCAGCTGGTGTAGGTTTTTACAGTCTTGTTGACTTCACGTGGAGGCCAGCAGGGATGATGAACTATACCATCCTCTGTAGTTCATCTCTGTAAGTCTAACGTTGTGGTTGTCCAGGCAACATCCCTCAGCTGGTGTAGGTTTTTACAGTCTTGTTGACTTCACGTGCAGGCCAACAGGGATGATGAACTATACCATCCTCTGTAGTTCATCTCTGTAAGTCTAATGTTGTGGTTGTCCAGGCAACATCATTCAGCTGGTGTAGGTTTTTACAGTCTTGTTGACTTCACGTGGAGGCCAGCAGTGATGATGAACGATACCATCCTCTGTAGTTCATCTCTGTAAGTCTAACGTCATACAGCTTCCTCTGGAGTGATGTTGTAGTTGTCCAGGCAACATCCCTCAGCTGGTGTAGGTTTTTACTGTCTTGTTGACTACACATGCAGGCCAGCAGTGATGATGAACGATGCCATCCTCTGTATTTCATCTCTGTAAGTCTAACGTTGTAGTTGTCCAGGCAACATCATTTAGCTGGTGTAGGTTTTTACTGTCTTGTTGACTACGCGTGGAGGCCAGCAGTGATGGTGAACGATACCGTCATCTGTAGTTCATCTCTGTAAGTCTAACGTTGTAGTTGTCCAGGTAGTGTCTCTCAGCTGGTGTAGGTTTTTACAGTCTTGTTGACTTCACTTGGAGGCCAACAGGGATGATGAATGATCACATTTCTTACCACACAGCTTGCTCTGGAGCGATGTTGTAGTTGTCTAGTTTTCACAGTTTTGGACGACATGTTCTGTTGACTTATCTCTTCGTACAGCAGAATGTGTGACAGGGTGTCAGCCGGAATCTCTTCTGCATATTATGCTGGTTAAACTTGCTGTGTGCAGTTGTTCTTCATGCTCATATTGCATACTATTCGTTTATATTATGAATGTTTTGGTTTATCACAAAATAACATGAACACAGGGCTCGAAATGGCCAGTCGCCAGGTCGCCAAATGCGACCAAAGTTCCGTTTGGGCGACTAAGATGTTAAAAAAATTATGAGTTAGTTTCCCAAAAAGTATTATTTGGGCGACCTTTTTTTCTATAACAAGAGCCACTACATTTGTATACTAGCCTATACTGTGCACATTTTCCTTTACTTAAAAGTGGAAATATGAATATTTTTCATTTGGGCTATAAAAAGCAAATTTAGGCCACTAAGTTTTTTTCAAAATGAACATTCAGTGGACCAAATTTTTTGTTTGGGCCACCATACGTTTCGGACGAGTTTCAAGCCCTGCATGAACAATTGTGATCCTATATAAATATGAAAACTAAGTGGATTTTATTTGTTAATGTTGATTTATATTCTATATTTCGTTGAACATATGAATGATTGTTTATTATCCAAGTTTCGAGGACCAAGTTTGAATTACTCATTCTTACCATTCCTAAAATTTAATGAACCAGTCATTTGGTTTTTGTGTTTTTCATACAAACTTTTTCACATTGTCTTGTACAGTTAGAACTTTTAAGTGCTATTTTATTTTTACAGATTATTTGCTATATGCACAGAAAAAATAACCTGTTGAAATATATCTGGGTCTACAGAATTGAAGGGCTCGGTGCTAAAAGGAGTACAAGTCATATTTTGGTGAAAATACAAACTTTCAATTAAAGGTACACATCAAGTCATTCCGCACATGTTAAACGTACACACCAATATGTACTATGACGTTAAACTGTTCAAATTAGCATTTTATGTTTCTTCCTAACAGATCTAAAAGGGGTATAAGTCTTACTGTTTGGCATTTTTCTCAAAACTTACAAAGTGTCACTTATTCCCCTTCAATTACCGGTATGTAAAACAAAACAAAAAACAAAATACTACTGAAAACTGTTGTCAGTTTAATATCATCAGGTTTTCCTTTGTGGAGATTATACATGTACATGTATATAATACAATTGTGGAGATTATATATAATATAATCTGGGTTGTCTGCTTGCTGTAAATACATTGTACAACTTACAAGTAGCGCTTGAATCATTATTGGAATTAGGCTTTATAATATTATTTTATGCTTTAATTTTGCACCCTTTTGCTTTACAAATATTTTGGTGTCACCACTGATGCTTTGCACTGAACTAACAGGTCCTGGGACAGAAAGGAGAAATAGGGGCCCCTGGCTTTCCAGGTCGCCTGGGCTCCAAAGGGGACAAGGGTGACAGTGGCAAACCAGGCTTAACCAAGTACAATGGCAAACCTGGCCCAAGGGGTTTTCCAGGACCTATAGGGACTGCGGGGCCTCTAGGCAGACAAGGGCCAAATGTGAGTCCTTGCATGATTCACTGTTGTGTCATGCATGACATCACATGTAATTATTAGACTCTGCTCTATATGTTTCTATGTTGTACTTCTACTCTCTGCGTGATGATACAAACTTTGTACACTGATTTTCTGCTGTTCGCTCATCATCTTCATCTATGTCTGCACGGACTAGATGCTTACATTGCAGAAACATTTCAAAACATTTCCAACTTTTTTTTAATAAAAAATAAACAACCCTGAATGTGACCGTTATCTATATCTAGTCACTTACATTGACAAACCATTTCAAAACAGTTTAAACTCATTAAATTTAATAATCAATGAAATTTATATGCAAAAAAATTAACATAATATGGACATTTTTCTATACAGTTATTGATTATATATTATTATTGACTATATTTTACATTGTTATGGTAGCAAACTGGTTTTGTGTGGCATAAAAATATGCATGTAAGCGATTTAAGCTACAAACTGATGTGCAAATATGCAAAATTTACTGTGATACATGTATATTCATCTGTCGTTGGTAGTTTTTCTTATTTGCTACACCTCAGTCTTTCTGTTCAGTCAATAAGAACTTAAAGACTCAATCACTGATATTGGTGGCAAAATGTTTCCATTCTGCTGCTTCTGCAGATAACGGATTCACCGTAAAGTTGAAATAGTTGTAACTTTTCAGCTGCATATTTCGTGAAGGTATTCGTATAAGGTGCAACATGAGATTTAAGTAATAACTATAATTACAGTTTGACATTTTTGTTCATGTTTATGATCATATAATAAATGTGTGCAATTATCTCAATAAATAAGGACTTTTTTCTCTGCAACTAACATAACTCACTATCTTATTGTCACATGATCATGTTTTCGCACCAAAAATGTTTATTGAGTCTTTAACCACTGATTTGATGAATGGCTTCTCATATTGTCTATCTGCACACTTGCTAAAAGTATCATGTTCTCCAAACAACACCCCCTCACAATCCTAGCTACTGGCATGGATGTCATTTTTGGATATACATGTATCTCTAGGTATCTCAGAGGGTTGTCCAGCCAGAAAAATAATCATCTAGATCCTTGTCAGTCATCTGCCTAGGAGGTTTTGGCTATCTGCCGAAGCCTAGGTGACTGTTTGGTTGAGGCTACCACTGTATATACCAAATGTCCAAATTTGCATCTATTTTGATGCCATATAACTTACGTTTTTACTATTACAGGTAGTTTCCAATTAGGTTCTCTGGAGGATTGGATTTTGATAATCTCAATCTTTTGTTTAAATCGGACCTGATATCCTATCTTTCATTTTAAATCTGTAAACATTTCAGTTACGGTAAAACGGATAATATTCACATGTCTGGAATTCTTGCAATTTTCCCGTTTGTAATTTGACGTAAAAAATTACAATCACTCGAATAATTACTAGAAATGACAACTATAGAAAAATACAACAATTTCTCTTTTGCAAAGCAAACAATTACATATCGCAAGTTGATCATTTATTCCAAATCACTCAAATTTACAGCTGTGAATATTTCGCGTTTTACAGGACCTTCCAGCATTTATCTGTTATCACTTTCGTTTCATATTCTTTTCACGCTTTCTAGAACTCTTTTTTTTTCAGCCTTGCTAGTTTGAATTGCATGTCGTGCACTGTTACTAACTGCATGTCAGCCGAAAATGCTAATTACAAAATTTGAGTGTTTTATGTTGAAGTCTTTTTTTCAGGAATAGAATACTGGTAATGTTGACATTGTATTTTGTATTGAAATTACCAAATTTCTTAACAGCATACATGTATACATGTAGATGTTATTCCTGTTATTAACTTTATTGTTCAACTATGTATGATTTCTATCTTTTCATCAAAATATTGGTGGCTCATTAACTTGGGTAGATGGCAGCAACTGTTCTTCCCCTGAAAAAAATTCTACACTTTATTAAACAAGTATTTAAGAGTCGTCTCCCTTTTGACTGCCCGTCAGATGGGATTTGTAAAATACTAGACCGAATTATTCAGGATTCCATTGTAAATATTCAGCAAGAGAAGAATGGTTTTTCCCAAGAGTATAATTCTAATTTTAACATGCCTCAAATCATGACTCTTAACAGCTAAGGTAACGCCATACAAATTAGCATGTTTAGTTATACGGTTCAAGTTTGTGGGTTTAACCTGAGGATGTTAGTTTTTAATTGACAAAATGTCGACAATATATACATTTTATTAACTTTTATGGAGGTTTCAGTTGAAATAAATATTTTTTAATTTTAACAAATATCAAAATTATTTATAACATTAAATTTGTTAGTCATGAAACTTATAGTATCACCACTCTATTGAAATATTTTCCAGTGGATTTTGTCACATACACAGGTATACTTTTGGTCACAATTATGATGTTGGTATTTGGATTTGTAAGCCATCAAATAAGGCTTCAATTTGACACAGTGTATGTGATGTTGTGTTACAGGGAAAAAGAGGGTCGAGGGGTCGGTCTGGGGGTAGTTATGACACTGTTAGAAGCTTCCCTGCTGGGTACATCCAGGGTCCCCCTGGAACCCCGGGTGCTCCAGGGAAGAAGGTGAGAGTTGCGGGCAGCATCTGAAAGATCTGAACGCTACGTCTAGCTCTGCTATGCTTTGCCACGACTATGCACACCTACGTATTATTTCTTGATATGAATCGTAGCATATATTTGTAATAATTATGTATATATATAATTTTTTTATATAATTTATATACAATGTTCGCTGTTCACGAAATAGGATTTTTGCACATAAATCCAAGCCTTTTTTAGTGGTATGGTGCCAAAATTCTATTTTGAACACATTTTGTATGCTTATCACTTTTTGCTGCAGTCACACTCACAGCAAGTAAAATAAATTTTATATAAACTCATATTTTCAACATTTTCAATGCATAAATTATGACATAATATTAAAAATTTAAACATATTCACATTGTTATATTTTGTTAAAAATATTTTAAATAATTTTGAATGAAAAATCTTTATACCGCTGGACCTACAATGATAGCTTCTTTTTTTTATGGACATTGGTTTATGCAGAATAAGATGGTTTAAATTGTATAAAAACTTGCTGTTTGATTGAAGCAAGGTGAATGAAATTGAGTCACAGGTGACTGCAGCAAAGAATCGTAGCCACCCAGAATCATCGAGCAAGTGAATCAAGTTTATTCCGACTGAGTAATTTAAAATTCTATAAAGACTGAGTACCACATATTGGCAATCTTTGTAAATATACATGTATATATTTTTTAAATGGGTTATATTAGTATTATTGTCCATAAAAATATTTTACCTGATATTGATATTTTAAAATACTTACCGGTAATTCTCGATTAATATACATACTTTATGAACATTAGAACTGCCCAAAAAAAATAAAATAATAATAAATAAAAATGTTTAAATATAAAGTACTTGTCTGGAACTGAACAAAAAAGTAAATATGAAACAAAAACGGAACATTTTATTAAAAATTTCAATTCTGAAATATAAAACAAAATTGAAAATTTTGATTACTCCAGTACTGCAAGATGATTCTTAGTGGCGACGAAAGAATTAAAATTATTGTACAAAAAAAACAAGCTGACACTCTCATAGTATCGTCATCATTCAAAGCGTGGAAGAACATGCCGGATGGAAGTTAAAAGAAAAAGCAGTCGCAGGACTAAACGCATTAGTTCCGACATCCCCGAATTTAACATGGCTCAGTTCTTACAAGACGGAAAGCAAAGACGAGAATCTCCAGAACCATTTGAATCAAAACGGGAATTAATTCCCCTGAATCGATGTTACGAAATGATGAAGGTATCCTAGAGAGGTCAACGCATTCGACCAATGACTCCACTAACAGAACACATGTATTTGCTGCAGTCACATACAGACACTCTTTTTTGTGTGTAAATTTATACCACTAATGCAGTTATATTTCAGATTTTAAAGTGGCATACACAAAGTTCTGATGTACTCGTTTCAGTATAAATATTTTTGTTACACGTATGGCTAAAACCAGAAAGGATTCTTTTATTTAATTTTCATAATTTTTAAGCTTAAGTAACTACCGTAATTTAATTCAAATTGTATTACTGTAACCAAAAACAAAATTTTGTTGCCAATCTGAAAAATAAGAATTGATTGGCTATTTTATCTCTCGTTTTGATTCACTTTATAAACAAAATTATGTTAAATTTTCCACACAAAAATCTGATAGTGTATAAAGTTTACATTGAAATAAAAATACCTGTGATTGAGATTATCCCTTTTGAAAATAGTTGTTTGACTTTAATGATAAGGAAGTGGGATTTTTCTCATCTCAACCACATGTATCTTTTTACAGAGAATCCTGCGTATTTGCGAGCTTATCATTATTGTGTCAAAACGTTTTTATGGGATATTAATTAAAAATATATTCTTTACAAATTAATATGAATACAAAAGTAAGTTTGTAAAAGATATGCAGTGAATATAATGCAACTTTGTGAATTCTACTTACCGGTAATTCTAATATTACTCTTTGTTTAGTTAAAATTAATAACTAACTTGTGATTACTGGAACCATCATCTGTGTCCAAACATGTATCAGTAGTTGTAATATCACACAGTAAAATATCACACTGTGGTGTAATAATTAGAGAATACTCAACGAGTTGTGAGGCAATACATTTTCCTTGCATGATTGAAGCATCGTTCTGCTTTGAGAGCCTTTGGCGAGAGAAGGAGAACATCAATTCATGAGAGTAAGTTAAACTGTATTGCTGAGTAGCAAGTTTGGTATTCAATTTATTACCCATTGTCTGTTCACATTGTGATGTTGTACATGTGTAATAAAAGAAAATATCTAATCACTTTAATTTGTATTTTGTTTCAAATGTATAAAGCAAACAATTCTAAAATTAGTTTAATTGAGAAATACTAATAATTTATTTCACAAACAAAAACAATAAGGAAAGAATTTGTAAAAGATAGGATATATCCTATAAGAATGCATATTGATAATTTTAGTACATTTGTTACAGATCAATTAGATAAATAATACATGTACGGTACCAGGCCCATAGCCAATGTGGGGTCGGGGCCCCCTCCCCAACACCAGTGACTTTTTATTTATTTCAATATTTAAAAAAAAATAATTCATATCGCGGCATCACGCTCTCTTGTGGGCACTTCGTGTCTCGCCATAAGCCTAAATGAACCCCCCACCCTCTAAAAATTCTGGCTACGGGCCTGGTACCTGTACCGGTACATTTGGTATCAAACTATATTCCAGTATTCACTTTTGATAAATTTCAACCTGTTGACAAAGGGAAATAACTTGTATTGGTGGTGGTGTTTCTAAGGACTGATAACTCTCCTAATTATATCTCTTGAAACTTTGGCTTATACATACATGTGGTGTTGAAATTTATGCTAAAGTTATTGAATGATGAAACTTAATGTAATTTATTCAAAACATTTATGCCAAACAAATTGTGATCTTTTCAAATTTGGTAAATATTGAAATGTCTTCCTTTTTTTTACTTTAACGGATCTGATTTTTATATGAAAAAAAATGGACAAATGTTTTGAAATCTATTTATAAGGAAATAATATGTATATAATTATATACTAGTATAATATTATAATATATTCTACATGTATTACCGGGTATGTATCAAATTAAATATTCTTTTCAAACTATGTTTTTTTTGTATTTAAAACATCCAAGTTCATGACAGCTGTTATTTAAATATTCATCAGAATGAGTACATGTAGTTAAACATTCAACACTGATGTATTTGCTTTGCTTACTCATACATCGTAATCAAATTTTATTATTTTTATTTCTAACCTCACCACATACTGAAATTTACCATTTCACAAGTTTATTATATTTAATTATTTAATCTTTAAATATATTGGCACTGTTGCAAAAACATGTAGCATAAATTATGTAAAATAATTGAATAAAAATATTAATTGGTAATATAAATTATATGTATGTATTATTGAAAGCATTATTATGCTTGATTCAGTTTTTCTCAGTTTTATGAAATAAATATATCAATATGTAAATAAATAAATAAATAAAGATATAGCTATCTGAGTATATATTAAAATGATTGTTTGCATTTTTTCATGGTAAAATTGAAATTATATTGCATTATATTTATTTCAGGAATTCCATTGATACAAATAAATAAATGATGATGCATATCCAACAACCAATCAAACCACAGTTTACTAATTTAAAAATTGTCACACTTACCTATGTCCATTTTTATTGTTTTGTTTGCATTTACCGGTATTGGCTTATTAATTGTAATAAATGTTCTGAGGAGAGCGATTGCTCACCTGGCACCATTTCAGGAGAGTGATCTTCAGTTGTCTTTGTTTTTGCTCACAGCAAAATATGTTGGTAGTTCAAGATACCGTAACTTTTCATTGCTTATGAATAAAGATAACCAGTTTGTTCAAACATATACATATACATGTACATGTACTATGATTATGTCCAGGTTATTCGAAATTACAGAGTTTGAGATAAATGCATTTTTAATGTACAATATTTTCTCAAATTTTGATAATTTACATGTATTATAAATCTTTGTTTTATTAATTATAACATGAATGTTTGTGCATGCTGTATTGAATAGTGTATTGAATAATAAATTTTATATTGTGAATTATATATTGCTTTGCAGGTTCCATGACTCAATCTGACACTTAACTCTACAACTACTTTTGACTAATGATAGTAGATCTATGTACATGATGTATTATTGGCAATATTGTGAAACAGCCTGGTCAATTGCAATTCATTCTGTGTAATATGTATAAGGTTCCGAGTTATTTGAGACCGGGCTATATATGACGATATTACAGTATTATTCAGTATTACAAACTGAATAATGCTTTTTGTGTTTTTCAGTCATCACTTCATTTTGTTATTTTCTTTTGGCGATTATTATGTTCTGTGTTTTTTTGTTTTGTTTTTTAACTTTTTTGTTTTTTTTTAAATATTTTTATTCATTATGTTCTGTGTTTGTTTTGTTTTGTTTAGGGTAGAATTGGATTATTATGTTCTATGTTTGTTTTGTTTTGTTTAGGGTAGAATTGGATTATTATGTTCTATGTTTGTTTATTTATTTTGTTTAGGGTAGAATTGGATTATTATGTTCTATGTTTGTTTTGTTTTGTTTATGGTAGAATTGGATTATTATGTTCTATGTTTGTTTATTTATTTTGTTTAGGGTAGAATTGGACTTCCAGGGGCACCCGGACCGACGGGTGAGAACGGGGAAAGGGGCAAGCGGGGTAAACGGGTAAATAATCCAGCCTGCCTGCTTTCCTTGGCATCTTGTGCTAGTGTGTGTCAGTGCATGCAGTCTTGTTCTTCATCATCAGTGTATTGACTCGGAGATGATGTTCAGTTGGGTTCATTCATAGGTGTATGTAAAATAATAGTTAAAATCTCAAATAACATTTGGAATAATGAAAAAGTGGATCAATTTGGTCTATGGAGATAACATTCAGTTGTGTTTATAGGTGTAAATAAAATTAGTAGTTAAAGCCTGAAATAACAAAATTTACATTTTGGATAATGGAAAATTGGTCAATTTAGTCTAAGGAGATAATATTCAGTTGTGTTTATGAGTGAACACAAAATTAGTAGTTAAAACCGGAAATAACTAAATTGATATTTTTGATAATGAAAATTTGGATAAATTTGGTCTACGGACATAATGTTCAGTTGTGTTATAGGTGTGTATAAAAATTGTAGTTAAGCCTGAAATAGTAAAATGGATGTTTGGGATGATTGAAAAATGATATCAATTTGATCTAATGCCATAATACTATATATGCTAGATGTTCGTCCAATTTGTTCATAATGAGTGATAGAAATTTATTTAATATTTTCATGATGTTCGAAATTCTGCATATCAAGTATCGTACGTGTTTAAATAGAAACAAAATGGCTCTTTTTTTTATGCCTTTATCCTTTGTCCAGGAAGGGATGACATCTAGATTATATTTTACTGTGGCCTAATCTTAATTATGGATGATATCTGAAATCTTAATTCATGTCTAACTATTAGTTGTAAAATATTACTTCAGAGTTTGTAGTTTAGCCAGTTCGGTGTAGGTGTAATGCAAACAGTGTTTGCTCTCTGATGATGAGTAATGTAGTTGTACCAAAAAAACATACCTTCACTGACAACATTTCACATTAAATAAAGCTATTGAAGTCCATGCTTTATCCAAAAAATATATGGCTTGTTCCAGCCATTTAAACTATTATTAGATTTTAATGAATGTTTTAAAACAATGGAGACATAAATATAAGTTTTTATTAAATAAATATACATTATAATTATTTATCAACATTAATGTTTACTATTACATGAATATGTATTCAGCATAAATAGTTTATTTTAAGAGCATCAACTGAATATCACTTCGTGAATTTTGTCCTTTTCTGTGATTTGCATGTCTTGATTTTCATTGTATATAAACTTCAGTTTCGTCTTTGTAATGGAATGATATTTGTATGAAATATTCACCAGTATTGTGTGGAGGTCAATGTATTGTGAGTTTGGTACATACGGGTACACATATATTAATTTAGATTTAGGTTTGGTTGTATAGCATTTTTGAAGAAAAAAAACTGAAGTGTTGTTTATTGTGTTAAACCCTAACTGCTGATACAGTGCACAGTGATGGCAACAATTTTGAGTAAATTAAATATAGGCCTGTAAGATAGTTTTAAAACTGCTACATACACACTAATCATATTCCCGAGAGATAAAATTTGGACAACTCTTGAATTTGGATAGCAGTAAAAAATATATATCAAATTTACGCAAAATGTTTTTTGAAAATATGGACAACATAAAAAAATATATAATTGAGATTATAAATATTTATTTATAAAAAGTCAAAATTATTGAAAGAATATGGTAAGTGATATATGCAAGAATTATGTTTAATAGCACGGTTCTATCTGGTACATGTATAAATATGACAGTCATATAGGAGTTTAAATCCTATGCATTTTAATTTGATATTTTTTTTATAAATGTAAAAATATTTATCATGTGTTATAATTATATACATGTAGTTACAAAGAATTTCTTCTAAAAGACCATATGAAGCAACATGATTTTACTTCTGTTCAAGAGGAAAGAAAAAGAATGCTGATTCAGTTGTCAAGGTATCACAATATGATCTTCACAAGAAGAGCTCCAATAGTCTATAATCAAGGTTAAAAGAAAAGAAAAATGAATAGCTATAATTATTTTGAAATGATTGTTATATAATTTGTGGCTTAATCTTTATAATTGGTGAGCAGGTTATTACTTTTATTGGATGGATTATAGTTCCTGAAAATATCCGATTTGAAGAATTCAAATTTAATCATTACTCAAAATTGAAATTGTAACGTATTTACTGTTGAATGTTTTGGAGGTGCATGTGTCAATATTTTGTCTATGCATGTTTTTGTTTTTATGTATCTGTGCTATTGGGAAAATTGAATTGAGTTAAGTAATCTTCAGAACAAAAAATGCCAAAAAAACATGACAGATAATTATTATCTGATTAGAATTTTTTAAATGTGTAACGTTCAAATTAAATGAACAGACCAGTACTAACACATCTTTCATAAAAATTAGAAGAAACATGGTCACATCTAAAGTGACTTTATTATAAGTAATAACTTCACTGTAAATTTATGGATTAAAATTATAAATGTGAAACTTTGGTGGACTTTTGGCATTGAAACACAAAGTTGACTTTTTGCCATAATTTATTCTTCTGTAATTGAGATCCATTTGTATCACAAATTGAATACACTCTATAATGGATACAACGAAATATATTGCATGATGAATATGAGGGGAATATTTTATGTAACAGTTCTACATATTATAGTTCACAAATATAATTCACGAGATGATTTTGTGCTATTCATACCGAAGGCCTTGGAGATATTTACTGAATGGTGCATGCATTATGTTACTATTTGTTAGTGAATTATGTTAATGAATTGTGCTCTTGTATAGTAATCTAATTTTCAACTATTGTATTTCTACTTTTCTCACTTTTCCCAGCTTTCTAGAATTACTATCTTAAGTCTTTCGTGTAGGTAAAATTTAAGAAAATTAAAGTATTATTGAAAAAGTAAATTCTTTTTGGCATATTTATGTATATTAATTATTACATGAATTTGTTTTCTAAAACGTTATTCTTTTTGTTGAAACTACAAGTAAACATTATTTTGTTTGTATTTTTGTTATGACTCTTACAATGAAAATACAGTATTTTAAACGATTTATGTTTAGCAGTACATCTACATCTACACCAACATCTATTTTTAAAATTTATCCTCGATACATACAATGCATGTATAAAAGATTATTGATATAATAAATACATTAGTGTATCAAAACTTTTAAAAGTGTGACTTATTATTAAAAAAGAACATAATAAAGGCAACTTTTGCATTTTTAATCATCATGTACTCTTAATACTACCGTAATACATGTAGTAGACAACGTCCTGCATAAAATTACCATTCAAAATATTGTTATCTATTGTTAGGGACGACGGGGACATAGGGGTGAAAAGGGTAATTTTGGTCGATTTGGATTCCCAGGTCCTCAGGGTCCCCCAGGGACCATAGGACCGAAGGGAGAGAAAGGAGCGTTTGGCCTGCCAGGACAACAGGTAGGTGAAGTTACTAGTTCCGGCTAAATCCTTGTCTTAGATCTCAGATAATTATTTTAATAACCTATTACATTGAAATTAATTTATAATTTTGTTAGGTTTATTCAGTTTCAGTCTTCTTTTTTGATAACAGCTTTGGAATATTTAAATAAAATATTCATAGATGTATTCTTTTTATGTTTGAAAAATATGTCCTTAATTATTTCGTTGTACAATGTATAATGACTTTGTCTTTTCCTACAACAGGGAACATTTTGACAATGGGTGGCACTAATAGTCAACATAGTCAATGTTTGCGTTAGGAATAAACAATAATTATTTATTAGCATGATTACTAGTATTTTGTTAAAAATGTCAACAGGGTGTTGCGTTTCAGGTTGTAGTAATATGATGGGAAGGTTCATTTATAAACGCGGTAGACTAGACCTACTGCTTATTGCCGACTTTGTAGTTCTTGTTCTTTGCGTCTGCTGAAGTCAATCTGATGCTGGTTGAAATTCTTAATACTTATGTCATCAATACTTCTGACTCATTTCTTATGGTGCCCCCTGTCACAGAAATGTTCCATATTGACTAGTTTAACATACATAATTATAATTGTACGTAATTAACATTTTGTTCCAAAATTATTTTTGTTTGTACGCAGCGAATGTTTATTGTTTTTTATGTTCAATTTGTATGTAAATATTAAATGGATAATTCATGTGATGAAGTATTCACACAACAGGGAGCGAAGGGGTCGTTTGGTGAGCCAGGTCGAAATGGAGTAGACGGAAGAATGGGTGTTACGGGTCCTCCAGTGAGTGTATTTATGTCTTGTATGGTTTTCGCACGCTAAACAGATATTAATAAACTGGATTGAATGTGTTGCGCATAGCATTCAGGTCATAAATATTCCTTTAATTTTTATTACCGATATAAATTATGTAAAGTTTAAATTTAAATTTGTTTTCCTTAAAAAAGAAAAATATTTACTTACAGTAATATACAGCAATAATACTGTATTTTTCGGTAACCTAGATTTTTCAAAAGATGGTGCATTTTGTTGTTAAAAAAATGGGTTCTGTAAGAGACCATGCATAAATGTCGATGTGTTTCACAATCCGAACAATGTTCAGAAAGTGGGGAGGGGGTAAAAGCCAAGTTTGGATTCATTTTCATGTAAAAACATCGGTCTATAGTTGATACATTTGTTTATGTTAGTATTTTATATGGAGTGTTTGATACACAAAGCATAACGTAGTACAATTACTATACCAGGGTATCCCAGGTCAGAAGGGTGATCCAGGTGTGACAGGTGGGCCCGGCTTTCCAGGTATGATCGGACCTCCAGGTTTACCTGGGCCGCCAGTAAGTACACAGTTTGCACGTTTTATGCATGTCATGTCGTGTCATGTCGTGTCACCCTTCTTCAGGTGTTGTCCTGCACGTACAACAAGTCGTTATCTGTCAGCATGCTGTAATTCTTTTATCTGAGGATAATAATTCTAAATAAGAGTTGTAGATAATATCTGTCAGCATGCTGTAATTCTTTTATCTGAGGATAATAATTCTAAATAAGAGTTGTAGATAATATCTGTCAGCATGCTGTAATTCTTTTATCTGAGGATAATAATTCTAAATAAGAGTTGTAGATAATATCTGTCAGCA
>JAULBR010112049.1:0-10195 GCA_032355825.1 Melanodrymia aurantiaca
GATAGATAGATAGATAGATAGATAGATAGATAGATAGATAGATAGATAGATAGATAGATAGATAGATAAATAAATAAACACAAACAAATACCAGTAAATAAATAAATAAATACGTACATACATAAATAAATAAATAAATAAATATAAATTCCATTTGCTATAGTTAAATCAAGTATAAGTAACATAATTATACTAGTATTTAGGCAATCATTCATATTATATAGCCACATTCATACTAAAAAATACCTCCACATATGCTTTCTACAATGTCTTCTACTGTGTTTTGATTCAGATCTGACGGCCTTGGAACACTTTGAAAATACTTCTTTCCACTAACTATCCGTCTGAGATCCGATGACTTTGCTATTTCAACTCCATACAAGAGTACACCGTTCTGTTTGGCCTCCAGCGCCTGTGTCAGGGTCTGAAACGAATTCATTGAACTCTTCGATGTAATGATGAACAACAGTTTGTTCGCCGAGGTTTTGTAACCAGGCATGTAGTAGTTAGCCTTTTGAATACAGGCAGCTGTGTTGGATCCATAACCGGGCCATTTTAAAGATCTTACATTGCTCATGAACCGGGCTACGTTCATGTCTGGCATCAGGTAATCTTTGGAGACCAAGTAACCATACGCAAACGCAGATAAAAGCAGATAGTTTTGCCTCAGGCGCATTTCTTTTGCGAGTTTAGCAACAAATAATTTGATTCGGTTAAATTCTTTATACGTTTTTGCTGATGCCCCATCTAGGCAGAAACTGATCGCAATATTTTTGCTGCAATCTGAAAAAGAAACCAGTCACACATTACTTATAAACATATGTGGCTTACAAGGTTCTTAATATAATATCAAAACGTAAAATTATAAAATATACTAATTCTATAAAACTATGCTGTACACCATAATAATTATGTTTGTCTTTTTGCTTTTGCTTTTGCAAACCGTGGATTTATCACGGAGATGACATTGATAGCTAAATATCTCGTGAACTAGGTTTTTACAAACCGTGGATTTATAACGTAGGTGATACTGATAAAGTGATATCTCTTGAACTATGCTTTCGCAATTCTCTTGTAATTGTATAGTATTTGGTTTTAAAATGTTAGGAGTTTTTAAACAAATAGACAAAAATGGGTGCGTGCGCGGGACGTAGTCTAGAGGTAGAATGTCTGCCTGTGGCAGGATGGGTCGAGGGATCATTCCTCCATAGCGCAAAACATTTTATGGACTATTTTCCGTTCCAGCCAGTGATACACGGGTGGTTTATCAAATTCCGTGGTGTGTGCTATCCTGTCTATGGGATAGTGCAAATAAAAGACTCCTTTCTGCTTTTCAAGGTTTGGGTCTAACATTATATTTTTAAAATATTATAATATCTTACAGCGATCCATACTCCTGAAATTTGTCTTGGGTTTATAATATTGTTGATAACCGGACCAAGCAGACGGGGAATATTGTTGTTGTTGTTGCTGTTGTTGTTGTTGTTGTTGTTGCTGTTGTTGCTGCTGCTGCTGCTGCTGTTGTTGTTGTTGTTGTTGAAATGCAGATAAGTTCCACATCCATGTAGAATAGGTTTCCTGTACCAGCATGAGGACGAGCACAAACAGCGGAACACTGTTATTGAACAGTCCGAGTTTCATCCTGGTCTATTCTCAGTGAACACACAATAGAGCACACTTAGTAAATAGTTGAAGTTTCTGTAAAAAAAACAACAACATTAGTATAGCAGTTGTTGTTGTGCATTATCGGGATAGTAGTTTTATTACTTTACAGCGAGAAGACGGGACTAGACATGATATCAGCTGTATAGTATAAGACCAACTAGATATGGATATCTAATGGAAATTAATAAAAACAAATTGTTTCACCATCGTGGAAGTAAAACGACAAAATGAAAAATGATGTTTAAAATCTTCAAATCTAGTAAAAATGTATTCTCATGTCTAGAAAACTGTAATGGTGGAGTGGATATAACCTTCATTTCTGTGGACATCTTTTGTCACAAATAGCGCACATTCGTGAAGGAGATATGTAAAAATATATTCACTTTTGACTTAAAGCATGAACGTTTGTAAACAATCATTTGATGGAATGATTATTTAAAAAAACTAGAGAAACAATTTCGCAGAAAAATATGGTTCCTGCCCAAATTAATAATGACCACCAAAACAGGAAAATATTCCACAAGTTCCTAAGTTAAATGCAACTTATGTCCATATGGTTTCAAATACCACACACGTTTTCAAACTTATTTGCATATTTCATTCTTTTAATCATCTGTATGCAATTAGCTTATTCAAAATGGCTGCGAGATTTTAAAAAGCTGTTAAAATTTAGTATACGGCTCTGCACTTTTGTCGTAGATATCCGTTTCTCTCCAGAATCTCCTGTTTGTGTTTGTGTAACTCAGTTGTTTTTACGGGAATTGGCACAAGCGTGCAAGATGCTAGTATATGATTGAAACGTGAAATAAGCACAGATGTCTACATTAGGCCTGTAATAATAATACAACCATTAAACGCAAAGTACTTTTGTTTTATAAAATGGCAGCTGAAAAGTCTGTTAAGTATAAAACATATTAAAAACTCATTGTCTCTCTCTCACATTTCTTTCATTAATTAATCAAATTCAGTGAATATGGATCATGTTTGTCTTCCAAAGCTCTTATAATTAACAAAATGCATTTAATTTATAACATACATACACGTCTATATATAAATCTACTATATAATGTATTTATTAAAAGTTTACTTTTACAAATGAACGTACCTTTTCTTATAAATGAATTTTACCAACAGATGATTCTTCCAACTTTAGTCAATTGTGACTCAGTATCTGTCATTTTATAGAATAATGATATGAGTTAGTTGTGTTTTAATTCAGTGAGTAATATAGCTGATCAGATTCACCAGTGTGAACCAATCCTCTTGGTCGACTGCTCGCGGCAATCAGCATAATGAATACCTAAACACTGTATTGTCTTTCTGACGTCCTTAACAGTAGCCACAAGAAATAGATGCTTTATAATACAATCATATTTAACGTTTATCATCAAGTACTATTGATTTAATCACTACTCATCTACGCACGTACCCAGTTTAAAACGGTCTGTCATGGGATCTTTACAGATGTAGCATAAATACCAACTGCAGATGTAACACATACCATACGAAATAACCCCAGATGTAATATATACGATGCAAATCTCCCGAGGGTATATATACGTAAGTACCCCAGATTTAATATATAATCCGAAACGATATAAAAACTGCACCAAATGTAATATATAATATACAAAACTACCCCAGATGAAACATATATATGAAACAACTGCAGATGAAACATATACGATACGAAACTACCCCAGATGTAACATATACATGTATACGAAACAACTGCAGATGAAACATATAAGATACGAAACTACCCCAGATGTAACACAGATGAGAAATAACCCAACGGGTCCGCTGAATCCAATGATCAGGATCAACCCTGCAACCTTACGCACATCAGTGGAACGTATAATAACGCTTAGTTACTTAACTTCTCGCGAGTACTAAAATGTGACAACAAATCGCCAAATAACGCCAAAGGCAACGATATATATCAAATTTTTAATATGTATGTCAAAGCTAAATTTTTCAAATCGTACGTTTTGTGAAATAGTGTTTCTTTCCAAGGTGTTAGTTAATGATGTCTATCTGCATAATGTAATATTATCTTGTTTTCTCACTTACAATGTTATTATCTTGTATTTTGAACTAAATAACTACAGTATGTGATCGTTTACATAATTATGATACGAACACTTGAGTTCTGTGTATTCGCCAAGCCGATGTCTGGGGCCTTATCGTCAAATTCATTTGTTACATGTTACATAGAGTATTTCTAATAGTTGAAATTAACATCTGATTACATCGTATTGCTTACAATATGAATATATAATGTATATGCTAAGTATTTGTGGATATCCAAATTGCTATAGTAGCTTAATGTGTACCTTTACCTAAAATAGTTTGCATTGTACTAAATTATAGTATGCAAAAATGTAATGAACATACTAAGCTAATATAGACACATGTACACATGGATATACACATGTACTTATATGTATTGATATTGAAAGTAATAAAATGTAAAGGTTAACTTTAATATACTAAAATTCTCTATTAGCCAGAGATATGTTACATAAATTATATAGCATTAGATGCCCGGGTATATGTGACTTTAAAGGGGCACGACATGACAGATTCGACCTTACGAACGTAACGCACCTAATGCTAGTGTAACATTCTAACGGCTAATAGAGCCTTTCCTATTTCTAAATTTAACATTTACTCTAATTGTATTGCTTAGAATATTAATATCTTTATGTCTCATTTGGCCCCGGGCTGACAACTGACTATTGTACTTAATATGAACTTGTGTATGCATTCATTTGTAACTTAACAAGGATTAAGTTATTAACATTAGATATACATAATATTTTAACAAGGAAAATGTAATAATATTGTAGTTTAAATAATGGAAGGACTCCAGAAGCCATATACCTGTTAAAATAATATTAGAGCTTACTTTCGGTGGCATCAGTCTACAACGCAGGAATGTCCCTTTAACGTAACAAATACATTTCTCTGTACACGGCGGACACGAAGGGACAATGTGACAAAATCAAGATGGCACGTATTCAAATAGTACAGCCAAATGTGAGAGTATCCTGCATGCCCTATTGGTGGCACTTGACGTAAACACAGCCATTGTTCCCATTTGGCGAACAATGGGAAACAATTTAGTACTAATTTAGGAAACCATTATCCTGTCTATATATATCGTATCCTTAAATTTGGCATAATATCTTGTCGATGTTAAAGTCCTTAATTTCATATGTATCTTTCTCGATAAACGTGTTTTAAAACTTATATTCATTCTCAATCTGACCAGATTCGCGGAACATGGTAATATAATAATTACAAGCCCTGTTGACTAAGGAGTGAAGTTTTCGCACATATATTGTTGTCATGGGGAATTGTAGTGCATGTACATTATTATTGGTGCATATTTTATGAAAAATACACCAAGGTGCATGCTGTTACTTAATAAACATAAGCAAACTCACAGACATGTTATAGTTACATGCCCAATATACGATGGAAATAAACACAAATCTAAGGCTTCAATGTTTATTTATTCGTACTTTTGAAATACATGTATACATAGTCATGTAACGATCATACACCCTTATACATAGTATATAGAGCTGTAACCATTTGAATAATACTTGGTTCGAACACTGTCGCTTATATTTTCCTTTACATTCATAACATCAGCATTAAATCGTCCAAACTTCCATTGATTATAAAATTAAGCTATAATAATAACTTTTTTCAATGATAATAATACCCTAGTTGGTATAAATGTACCAGATCATGTTATTTGCTGCGAACCATTGACCGAATAGCAACCATTTGTCCGTCTATTCCAGTGGAATTTGGACTTGGAGCATTTGACCACTGAACTTCGAATGGTGCGACGCAGGGTGTTTATGTGCTATTCCATCCTTGGCGAACTAGTTTACATTTCACATTAACTCTTATCAGTTTACATGACTTTCAATTCGGTATACACATGTATTTGACAAAAAGTAAAGAAAATACTGGATCATAATTATGATTGTCTCAAGTGCATTCCAATAAAATAGAAAATGTATAATTAAGTATTGACTTATGAACACTGTAAATGCCTAGTATATAATTATGACATGGAATAGATGCCATTAGTCAACGGTCAATAGTCGCATTCAATACTACGAACACTGGAACACTGATTATTAATCAGCGATTATTGGATTTCTATTTAATTGATTTCTTTATTGCCGTAAGTATACCTTATTGACACAGGCAATACTATCAAACAATGTTACAATCGTCACATCCAACAAACACGGTTATATCGACACTCTGTCACAGAGGAAACCCGCTGCCGCCACATCGGCTACTCGTCTTCCAATAACAGCATTGGATCTGCACTACACTTTTCCACAGACAGGATATCAAATCGATGGATCAGTCGTGGATAGCTGGTTGGAACGGGAAATAACCCAACTGCTCAACCTCAGGAGGACGCTCTAGCGCACAATCATGTATTAATGCATATAACACACAATGCTATTGTTTGTATTAATCACTAAAGCTGATCAGAAAATGTGTTTCAGGGGCGGTATTTATCAAACAACTTAAGTTTTTCTTAGGTTTTGACTTAAGTTTCATTAAATTGAATAAGGTGATACAACAATGTAAGCTTAATTTGTTGTCGAATTCTTAAGACACTTCAGGAGGAAACCTAAGACTTAAGTCAAAAACGTCCAAAACTTATGACTAGGGGTTGTTTTTTTCTCACAACTTAAATCACAATCGTAGACTTAAGTCTTATTTCTGACTTAAGTCGCTTGATAAATACCGCCCCAGATGTATATACAAACATAAACATTGATTGATAGCTGAAGAATATTATAAATATTGTAATGATTTAAGAAAGGCGGACACAATGGCTATTTTCATCTTAATAACGAGAATTTCCACATTATTTTAAGTAACAGAAACTTTCTTAATGAAGCTCAGTTATCCTGACTTTTGATTGGATAATGAGGAATTTCCACATTCTAAGAAATTGATTCGTTGAATTTCATATTGGAAAGATAAAACAAAACGTTGAGGTATACAGTAGCAATACATATACATTGCAATATAATCAGTTTCATTTGAAGGACCTGTGTTCCTTCTCAATTATAACATTATTAGTAGACACACACATAGGGACACGCAACTTTCACACATGAACACGCACGCACGCACGCACGCACGCACGCACGCACGCACGCACGCACGCACGCACGCACGCACACATATATAGACACGCAACTTTCACACATGAAAAAAAAAAACCCCACACACACACACACACACACACACACACACACACACACGCACGCACGTACACATACACGCACATTTATAATACATAGCACGATTTATAGCACGATCATTGGAAGACATTGGTTTTTAGTATTACTTTCTATTTTCTCTAAGTTATATATAGAAGAACATGATTTTTTGTTATTAGCTGCCATTTTATTTCACTTCATTAAATCATAGCATTTCACACCAACAATTTTCAAATAATCACACCAGTTAATTTGGATGCAAATGTAGTGAAATTATAATACAGTTTCATATACACCAGAGAGCTTTGGCAAACAAATTTGAAAATAATATTCTTTTTATAACATGCCCAAAATGGCATCTTTCAAAGCAACACAATTAAACATACTTGAACACGTAGAAAACAAATTAAATGTTGACAACATAATAAATGTTTTTCAAACAAGGAATGCATACAAATCTTGAAACTACTATTATATAGTTAGGTTGTTAGTTCAGTCTTGATTCTTATTCAAGTGGCATGATAAGTTGGTTTGTTTAACGACACCACTGGAGCACATTGATTAACGATCAGCGGCTGTTGGATCTCAAACACACGGTTATGTCGTCACATGGTCTCAGGAGGGAACACGCTGCCGCCACATAGGCTTCTCTTACAGCATGACCGCAAGTGGTCTTGTATGTGCACGTTCCCACAGACAAGATAGCACACACCATGACATTTGATGAACTAGTTGTGGGGCACTGATTGGAACGGGAAGTAACCCAACGGTTCCACTGAGAAGGATCGATCTTTCGTCCTCTCGAACCTCAGGCGGACCCGTTCCCTACAAGTGGCATGAAAGAAAAACAAGTTTAAGACGGATCCCATTATACATGCACACGTAATATTATTGTAACATGTTTTTAAATTTTAGACCCTTTCTATTAATATGGTCCTTAGACTTTTAACTACAATAATTGTGTGCGTAGCAAATTAGTCCATATGAAGCTATTACAAATATTTGGATGTACAAAGTACATATTGATCATTATACATGTAAGCACGAAAATATAAATAAATTGTAATTTTAACAAAAAAAAGTATATTATCTTGCATCCGTCTTAAACTTGAAATAACCCCCTAAAATTAATAAGTTCGTGATATGTATTTGAAATAACCAACTTCGTAGCATGTGACGATAGCCATTGTATTTAGACGCAGATATGTGTTATATACAAAGACTGAATTACCTGCCCCTGATAGCTATCCTTTTGGGCTGCATTATACCACGTAAAATTCCATAACCGACCATGTTAACGTTATGTGCTTAAACTGCTACAAACGACTTTTCAATCAATATGTACACGATAAAAGTAACTACTACAAAATTAAGCCAAGAAAATGGGACCTTAGTCGGACATTCTACCTCTGAGCTACGTCCCGCTCCCACTATTATATATAATTTATATAGTATTACATGTGCGAGCAATACTTTACTGGCCTAAGATGAAATTACATGCATTTACTGGCCAGATAAAACTGTAATTCAAGTAGTGCATTGTTGTTGTTGTTGTTATTGATGGGGTGGCTGTACTGGTGGTAGCAGTGACAAAGTTCACTTTTATATTATTTATGGGAAGAAGTCTCAGACTTGTGATATTAGTAATAACACACTTCAGAACGTTTCAACTGAAACTAACAAATACTTTCTCAACTTGTAAAAAAAATACAATAGATTCCCAACTACAGTGCTGGAATTGATATTTGTTGCCATAGTAACATATCACCATGTTATTGGAAGAATTTTTTTGCTTCTTTCATGTCTCAGTGTAATACAACATTCTGTCTAAAGAAACATGTATATAAATTCACGGCATGCCAGTAGTATTTAACAAGACAACATTGACAGGTAATTGTGAAGCCATGGACACGTTCTTTGCAAAGATATCGGGGAGTGTGTCTAAATGATAAAAGGGAATACCCCACGTATTAATTGCAAAGTTCAGGACAATGATTGCGAAGATGTTGATTGGAATTCCAGCAATAACCTAAAACAGAAAGTAAAATACAATTATTTAATTGATATAATATTTTGTTTATTATTAATACATATAATTATATCTTGCTAGAGAGGCGTAACAGAGATCGCGCATCAGTGACTCAGTCTTAAGTGATTTGTATTCTTGATAAAGTCAATAATGTAATTCTGTAATAATGTACATGTACATGTATATAAACATTATATTACATTATCCACTGATGACGAATTATCGAGCGTACATGCTAAAAAGACACAAAGAAAAACAATAAAGAAATATTTCTGCAGATCTTAATGACTTTAGCGTAATTATTGTGTTTAAAAGCCCATTTCATTGCATTTCAATTCAAATTCATATAAACTGTATATGTATAATACTTACCATATCTTTGACTTGTAAATACCCTGTGGAAAAGGCAATGGCGTTTGGAGGTGTCGCCACTGGCAGCAGAAACGCTAATGAGGCAGCTACGGTGCAGGGAATCATGAAATACAAGGGGTTTACTCCGAGCTGTACTGCCTGCAAACACACATTAACCTGATTGTTAGATAATGCTCATTACCTCAGCATCGTGCATGTAATAACTGGTAGTGTAGTGTCACAGTTACCATTGCGAGACTAACAATTATCAATATTAAACTGAGGACATAATTATAAAACTTGTCAAAACCGTCCTTCAGCGTCAATTTAAACAAAGAATTCCCAGTCAATAAATACATATAAACTAACTTTTCAGTTCTTTGGTTGATGAGATCCTATTTTCAATGCATATGATGGTGTCTAATATACATGTACATTAATTAGGACTGAGAATCTCAAATCAGATTGTTAGTGCCATTGGAAATGAAAATCTCAAATCGGTTGAGATGTTCCAAATTATGATACACAAAAATTACAATTTTCAACCAGGCAAATTCAACCAGAACAGATACTTAAATACTGTGGTAATACTATACAACATAAGAACATTCAACAATGAACAATTAAAGCAGCAGGATAGTGACACAGCGTTCGAGATTCTTTTATTCATAATTATTGAATACCTATCTGGACTTGGTTGATATACAAAAGTAAAGTTTGTTTTATTTAACGACGCCACTAGAAACACATCGATTATAAATCAGCGGTCAGACGCATGGTTATATTGACAAATGGTTACAGAGGAAACCCGCTGCCGCCACATAGGCTACTCTTCCACGAATTACAGCAAGGGGTCTTTTATGTGCACTTTCCC
>JAULBR010112060.1:0-10194 GCA_032355825.1 Melanodrymia aurantiaca
CGTAAGCTTAAGTTTTTGTAGAATTCTTGAGACACCTCAGGAGGAAACTTAAGACTTAAGTAAAAAACGTCCAAAACCTATGTCTAGGGGTTGTTTTTTTCTCAGAACTGAAGTCACAATCTTAGTGACTTAAGTTTTTTCTTAGACTTAAGTCCTATTTCTGACTTAAGTCGCTTGATAAATACCGCCCCAGGTCTGTTTGTTTAACGTCCACATTCAGAGCAAGCTGTTATAGCAGACGCCTGACAAAATGGAAAAGATGTGACCTTTATACATATGAGGTCACAAAGAACTGTTTGAGATTATAAAACTTTAGTGTCTAGACTAAAGGGTCCAATGTGAGATTGAAATTGTAAAAGTTTTATGGGACCGTTTTAATTCACAAAGTATAAATAATTAAAAAAATATTATACTCAATGTGATTTTAAAATAATATATATGATTCAATATTAATTTGAGTTTATTATTCAGAAAAATATCACAACTATGTCCATTATTAGTTAAAACTGAGTGAAATATTCGTTGCACTCACTGCATAGCAGTGTACTGTGAGAATCAAGAAATCAGGGCAATGTAACTCAACAATATTGCATCATTTATTAAATTAAACAAATCTAATTGCACACACAGCACAATATATTTAGTTCTTCGTGGTAATAACAATGTAACAAAATCATAAATTAATATCTTCGTACATAGAAAAATGAAGCCAACATCACCCATACATATAACATTTCGGTTGTGGGTAGAAATAGGAAAATGTGACTATAAAATGAGACCTGTGTTAATGTAGAAAGACATGTGGAGGACAGCTACATACTACAACCTACAGACTACAACCTACAGACTACTTTACGTTAAACCCAGTCTAGCTAATGCCATTTGACGACGCAGGCGAACAATCTCAAGAAATGCTTCTTTATCTACAATGAAAAGAAAAGAAATTAATCACAGAGCACGGAATAAGGCAAATGATATAAAATATAAACTGGTTTATGTATTACGACTGAAAAAAAAAGACAATGTCAGCGTTAGAGTTACCTTTGATGCTCAAATCTACATGTACATACAATTTATATTCTTTAGAAATTTAGTGCTAGAATAATTCTTGTGTTAATGTTGAGCATATTGTAAAAAAGGGTTTTAAGATTTCAATGTGTTGTAAAATGGGTATTATTCGTGTGCCTGTAATTTCGCATTTGTCAATTAACCATGAAAATTACAATCACGCAAATAATTATTAAAGAGAACAATTATTGTAGTCTTGCAATGCAAAAATGAAATACCGTGAGTTGGCAATTGAAATTTCTTTAAACATGCTAACAGCAACATACCTTCTGTTTTAACAAGTCCCTGCCGGATATATCTAATATAGGTATAAAAGTCACACACTGATGCTATCTGTAAAAAACAAACATGAATCTATTAGAAGTTTTATAAAACACACATTGTTCATGTCAAACAGTTCGGTCATGTATAATGGACAATACAACAGTTACTGTAAATTTAATATACCAGTATCTACATTGATGTTTGGGTTAATTTTGTCACAGACTCCCATCTACATGTACATGATTGAATGGAATTAAAATAGAACTAATACACATTTTTTAGTTTACCCAAGTCAGTATTTAAATAAATACAAAAACTCTGTTAACTGACTTAATTAATTGCAGTAAACGAGAAGTCCCTCTGAAACAAACTTATTTCAAAGTCCATTACACGTACAGCTGTAAATGTAAATTATACCTATTGTCATATGCATGTTTACAGTAATCAGATTTGTAATAAGCTCAATTTCAACTAAAATTGAGCTATTAATTTTAACAAAATTAATGCTTCAGTAAATAGTCAAGAATAAATCTCTGAAATTAGTCGATACTCTACAATTTACATCATAGACCCAGTTTAAATATTTTTTTCTATTCCAACCATGGTATGTACTGTCCTGTCTCTCTGTCAGGGTGGTTGGAAACATAAGTATCGGTTGCTTCTTTTCAAAACGAGTAACATATGTGCTAGCAGTCGGTTTCTTCCATAAATCATGTGTCGTCATAACTATAAGTTTGATACATAATAGTGGATATATTAATAAGGTACTAACCCTATTGCGACACAACTGCGATATAGAGTACCAGTTCTGACAGTCGTCCAGTTTGATTCTATAGTTGCACAGTTTGTTGGTTTCTGTCAGTGAGCATTTTCTGAAACACATTGAAAAGTGGATACGGGATTAAAAGACAAACAACAAAATAGGAACACAGTCATGTTGAAGCTAACATCAAATTTAATCCAACATATACAATAAATTTTTGCCAGTGGTAACATGCTTATATCCTATTGAGGAAATCTGTTACTGCTATTTGATAAGTAGCGACGGAACTTTTATATGGACTTCTCACAGAAGGATCAGTACACAGTACATTTGATACATATTTTTAATTAATAATACTTAGAAAGACATTTGCAAATTAAATGTATGCCTACCGTGGGTATGAATTTTGTACTGGTATTGGCTCAATGGTGAGAGTATTTCGGTCCACGCATTCCTGTACTCTTTCAGATAACTGCAAAACAAATATATCTCTCTGTAAAGCATGGATTGTTAATGAATTTCTTTTGAAATCCTCTTTTGTCTTGCATTGTTATTTAAATTGTCCTCAAGTCTGTAATTGTGAGCAGATGATTCTGACAAACTATAATTTTACTCAACAGGATTAACTTCGCATTATCGATCGATCAATATAAGGGAGACAATTTCAACAACTCAATTGTATAGTCATGATAACAAGATTGCAGAATGGCAATCGTCCATGACAGTCAGACTATCGGTTGTACTATACTACCGGTACATGTATGTATATAATATAGTGAGCATCGGACTCAAATGCTGAAATTTAAATGTATTATTGTTGGCAATTAAGACTAATTTTTTTGGTTTTGATAAAGACTAATTTTTGAGAGCATTTATAATTTGTGTTGCAGCGAAACAATTGTGATTACTTTCCCAAAACTCAACAAATAAATTTGCCTTTTTGCATGGTTTTTCCCATCCATGGAAAGTGAATTTTAACATTCCATGACCTTTCCTGGTTTCCATATTCTGAGAGTTGGAATTTAGGAGAATGGAGTATTTTAAAGTGTTGTTTTGGCTCATTGGTTAGAAATTGAGTTATATTTGTCTCAAAATACATAAACGTCTACGTGATCTACCAGTTATGCTTGATTAAAATAGGTGATATAAAATTATTACAATTAGTATGTAAAAATCATCTTAATTTAAACAAGCTTGATGTAATGCCCAAAACAAAGATGGATAATTATACTGATACAAACCTTTTTATTTGAGAAATTAAGACAAGGACTAATATCTTCTAGATTTATTCTCTTGACTAAAGCATCAGATCCTTCCATTTCTTCATTGTGTCGCCATCGCAGAAATTCATCATAGCATACATTGTCAAACTGTCAACAGACAAAACACACAATCATGCATAAACATACTTGAATATATTTATTATAGCATACAGTGTAGAATTGTAGACAGACAAGACACACTAGTAACCACATTTCAACACTGTTATTCATCATAGCATAGAGCATCAAACTGTAGACAGACAAAATGTACTTGCATAAACATATTTCAACATCGTTATCCATTATTTAGCATACAAACTATGGACAGACATAATAAACCAGGATGCATTACCATATTTCAACATCATTACTCTTTCAAAATAAATAAATCTTTTTACTTATTAATATTAGTTTCACTAAACACATTTCCCATGGAATTAATAATATTTTTTTTTCTTTTTATCACTTTTCAAGGTGATTTTTCTGCTATTGACAATGTAAAAACAGGCAGAGTTAGCTCATATAATTATATGTGACGACAGATTTACTTTACAGTTATCAGATATGTAGTCTGTTTGGTGTGTATAATGTAGAGTACCTCTTTACAGTTGACCGGTTCCTTCCCTTGCTGTGCCTCTGCCTGCTGCCTCGACTCCTTGGTAAACTCGTGGTGACTAGTGGAACGACGGTGGGTTTTCCAGAAAGGTTTTGTGGATTTTTTTTCTTTCCCTTCTGCTATCTGTGGGTGGAGGTGTTTGTTAGGTGAGCTGGGTGTGGAAGTCATGACAAGTTGCTTTAATGCTACAACCTCTGCTTGGAGAACCTCAATCTGAATTTACAAAAACAAAAGATCCAAATAGATAAAACTATTTATATAAAATTTGCAGTATAAACCACTTTTATCATAATAAATGTTCAAAAATCACCCCACTTATTAAAAAAACAACAATAATGCCATTGTGTAAAACAATTAAACACAATACATTCTAATATACATGTACACAATATCACATTCTAGTGTCTTAATAGTATTAGTAATGCAGTTACGAAGTATAAACATACATGTACATGTATGTATGTATGTAATAATGTATAGAAGACTGTTTATATTTTCTCACTTTCAATTTTTCGTAATTTTGCATCAGGAAGTATTATTTTTACATGATCTCACTAAATTTTATGGCTTACAGTATTACAAACTACTAAACATATATAGCTATATATATGAGCCACTATTGTAATACAAACCTGCTGAATTGCCTCTTGATTTAACTTTTCTGTATGCATCCTCTTTACATTTGCATCTTGGACCATCTTGTTAGCTTCCTAACAAGAACAATTAATTACATAACACATTGTTCCAGGATAAATACAAATAAGCATATTACCAAAACTACTGAGGCTTTTAATGTACAAAAGAAATGAACAAAGTGTACAATTTTGCAAAATTAGATAATAACATGCTAATAACAAACCATCATTCCATAAACTCTCCCCTCTTGTATCTTATTATCATACATCCATTTTCAAACAAAATTAATAGTGTAAATTTGGCTGGATTTAGATTTAATAGTCATGATACTTCACCTGTCAACAGTTTCTCTGCTTCACTTTAATTTCACGAAATTCAAATAGTGATACAATGGATACAAAACAAAACAAAATTCTATTCCATAAAAATTGTGTAAAAGTATTTTTAATTCAATAAATAATCTAAAGAGGTAATGGACAAATAGGTTTGCTATATTTCTTCGATTTATATTTTAAATAAAGAGTTTTTATAATATGGTAAACTTGAAGTACAGCATAATATTTAAATAAAAAGATTAATAGAATGGGTCTAGTCTCACTTTCCCATACTCCCTTGCTGCTAATTGATAAAATAATAGTTTTTGACATCCAATAATGGATGATTATTAACCATGGTGTTCCAGTGGCGTCATTAAGCCAACTTTCTCATACTGAACAATGAACTAGAGTAGTTATATCAAGCACCTGTATACTTGAAAATGAAACACTCACCTCAAACAATGCAGCAGTCAAATCATCAAGTTCTTGTTCCATCTGGTAACGAACCTTTGATAACTTTCCAACTTCTTCATCTTTAAGTCGCAGATCCTGGAGACACAAGTTGATAGTAACAGTTAGACAGTATTGGTTGTAGCAATGAGCAATAACAGTTAACACTCAGTGGAACACCAATCTCTTTATTAAATTACATGTAACTTTCAACAAATTAAGAAGTAATAATTTTGAATAAATTATAAATCTCAATTATCTGTTACTTTCTGTACATGGTTAAACATAATAATAGTGTTTTTTCATGATCCCTAATACATGTACTAACCCATACATAAAAAGCAAGTGCAATAAGCAGTCTTGTTTTTGTTGGATTGGAAGTAGGACAAAATTATATTCAAAGACTTAGAGAAACTGAATATCATAGACCTTGGAAAAAATGTGTGCATCCAACCTCAAGTCGGAAAATCTATACGCACGCATTATTTTAATAACCGGTTTGAGTGTGCTAATGTGCATATTCACAAATAAGAACCATGTTGCAATATTAATCCAGTTTACGGTAATCAGAAGCACTACTGTAAGTATGTTCCTCAACTGTATGCAATTTGACACATGTACATGTGCTAAAGAAAGTTTCCTACCCTCTTCTCCCAAATTAATGGTTCTCAGATTCTACACATGGACAATTTGATTGATTTAGTGTAATATCCAGTCTGTCTTACTGTTTGAGCTTTGTCCAGCTCCTCCTGCAGTCTCTGGTAGGCATGCTCTTTAATCTCTGCCATCGACTGACTCCTTCTCCTTGCCTTTGTCACAGCGTCCGCGTCCGTCTCAGACTGTGTATGCCTAAATGGACGTCGAGCCGGAGACTTCCGTAACTCAACTTGAATGTCAGTGTCTTCAGCAAAACTGTAAACAATAAAATCAACATTACAAGATATAATTATTAACATGTAATATATCATCCTGGATGTTTTACTAACTTGTAAGTGTTTTTAAATTTGCATTGACCATACGTATACTATAAGGTATTTCATGATAATTGATTAGATAAATACAAAACACTTAATCTAGCAATAGGTGGTTGTCCTAAAGGTCCATAAATTGTTTGATTATGCATTTAGAAACTTTGAAGACAAAACTGACATGCAGTTCCATAAACAGTTCTGAGATAATTATGAGTAACACAATTTCCTAAGAACTTAACAACCACAGAAACCATGAACTTGCTAAATCAACATGCTCACAAAAATATAGGTCTCAATATACGTGTACCAATTAAAATTTGATTATTCATGACATAATTATTAAACATTGAAAATCAACCATTAAAAATAAAACTACTCAAATACATGTACCGTACATGTACATGGTGTCACGTTTGTAAACACCATACATGTGTTACATAATATATATATATATTTTGTTTTTCCCCACAACATTTGAACATGTCAATAAGCCCGACAACTTGGAAGGATAGTACACTGTACAATCATATACATGTATTTACGGCACAATTATGATGTACATGATCCATGTAATGCATACACGTATATACTAATAATAGTCTAGACTATGCAGTTCTACCAAATTGCTTACACCATATTTTTGACTGAAAACAAATACAACTTACCTAGACAAATTTCCTAAAGACTTTGAAGCTTGGCATCCATTTGACATATCGATATTGACTGAGTTGTCCTCCAGTGGTTGCTTCAGCTCTACCTGAATTCCCACTGTGCCCACACAGACAGTCTGCTCAAGAGCCGACTGAATCCCAATGGCTTCCGTAGCAGTATCTGCCATAGTAGCAGCATCTTTCACAGTACGAGATATTGAACTTGACTGTAAACTCGATTGTGACATGGATGGCATTCCTGTTTGTTGCGGCGTGGATTGAGATTGAAGTGGATTGTCTGATTGAGCTCCTTCAGGTACCGGTCTAACTTGAGAGTCAGTTTTGTATAATGGACAAGATGAACTCTGAGATGGTTCCTGATCATGGCCTTTAGCTATCTGGGAATTAGACACAGAACCAATTGCATCAAGTCCTACACCTGGTTGTCGCTGACCTACGTCGATGAGCCCAATACCAGAGTCCAGACTATCAGCATCACCTCGATCTGCAGCGGTCTGTTCATCTTCGCTGTGTCTGCTAATGTTCCGACATGGGAACCCATTTGAATTCTTCTCTACCAGACACTGGTGAATATCATCAGGTCTTTTCTTGTTTTCAGACATTGTTTAAACTGTTACAACCTTGCAACAGACAATGCTAAAAAAACAAAAATTAATCATTATTAATTCATGGTCGTATTCTGTTTTATAGAGATATAGAAATGAAATTCCAGCCTGCAAAATGAACAACCATAGTCCAACAGTAGACGTCTGGATATGACCCGATGTCTACCAGGTTAACGATTGGCGCAAGCGTAGGTCTGAATTGCATTGTTCCGGGAAAATGTCACGACGTAAACATTTACAGAAAAAAACTATATAAAAGAATAAACATGTCCGGTCATTTAAGACCACTGTTTTGCATATAAAATTTGTTTAAAAGTACCTGTTTCACTTCTTTCGGTTTGATTTGTTATACCAAAAATCCATCTACCGAACAGCACTGTTCAAACGCTACAAGTGTTCGATTGGTTAATGGGTTGGCCGTATATTTAAAAATACCGACTGGAATCATAGAGTGAAACAGGATTGTATTAATATTTATTCGTATCAATGTCGCTGCTGGACAATGGTTTTTTTATACGCGTTTGAGATAAATTAAAACAAACGATGATATTAAAATAGTTTTATCTATATAGCCTACATTGGTATGAATAACTTATACAATCATGTTTTCGCTTTATTTCAATTTCACAATAATTTTTAATTTAGCAACGTGTATGGCATAACACCATGAAGATTGGTCTGGGAAAGTAGCAGTCTATTAATGTGTGTGCCAATTTGAATGCAAGTCAATGTTTCTAAGGTTGTAATCAATGAACAAAAGTGAACCACGTCCAGGTAAAACAAATAGTCTGTACTTAATCGAAATCATCTTAGTTATAAAGTCGGACTTCACGTTTGTTCATATCATTAATATTTTTTATGCTACGTGACGAAATAGGTGGACAAGTCGAGTGTCAAAAAACATAATACATATACGTCACAACATGGCGTTATCCGGATAAACGTAGATGCATAACAAGACATCGAACATCTAGACTACGTTTATCGTTGATGAACTACAACTGAACAACCTATGATGATTATGACTATGAGGCTATGCAAAAAAATTGAGATCGCGATGCAATATTTTTACTCATTTTATGATTTTATAAAAGTGCTAATCAAATTCCAGTAGCTGCATTTTCATTCTCATCCAGTAGAAAAAACTGCTAATCACAATTTTAAAAACAAATTGCACCCTGAATTCAAAACAATAATATTCAAAGTTAACAATAACAAACACTGAAACAGGTCAGCAAGTGTCAAATTTGGCGAGATCTACGTTATCAAATAACCAATTATATCCCAAAATGAAATTCAAATAAACTTATGATAAAGTATATGGATTACCCAGGAATACACCAGGATTTCAAATTGAATTTTAAAGATCCATATTCAGGAAATAAAGGATAATTTTAAATGACAACAACTTGTCAAAATTAATCTCCTGGGACATTAACAATCAACTGTGTTTCAGTAACGTGATTCCCAGCCACGACTGCTTAAAATATACACCTGTTAACAGTATGACTGTAAACCAGTGTATGGGGGTTGTTGATTTGAAGTGCGCATGTTCCGGTGGGCGTTTGCATAGGTTGTCTAAAAGAATAACCCCCAGTGTGAAATCTTCGGATATATTCGTTAAAGCTCGTTAAATTATTATGTTTTACTGTACACTAACGTAGAGTTAACCTATGTTATTATAATCATTCTACCTCAAACAGCTTTACAGCCACTATCGCTTAGTAATAAATTTAAAATTTATTTTTCTTCTATATTCAAACGCAAACATTTATGTTTTCATAACATTTATCCCCAAACACTTTATACCAAAATTCGTCTAGTCTCAGATATCCCGACTGCTCGTGTAGTCTCGATAACCAGACTATTGCTCGACATTATTTTCGTTTGTGTAATAAAAGTTTTAAAACAAATAATGCTAGGCCTAATTAAGAATAATCCCCTATTCCACCAAAGACGTATTGACAAGATCTTTAGACGATTTAGATACAAACAGAAATGGGTAATTTTTCTGAAGTTTAGCTTAAAATCAATTGATTCATTTCATTTAAAGTGCCATGATTAAACTTTAAAGTTACCGTACACTAGTGTAACAGTGTTAGTGTTAAACTTACACTTAAACTTACAGTTATCTTACACTTACAGTCTCATCGATCGCACAAAGATTAGTTCGCATAATTAATTTTCTTTGAAAGTTAAAATCCAAAGTCTAGACTTTAAAATGTTTATAAGCACGGGGCCAGGAACAATTTAATTTGTAAATACATACCGGATACACAAACAAAAAAACTCACATAATTATAAATGTCACAATGTGTAATGCTTAATTCACATTTGGCCTGCGACGGGTCTACGGAGCCCGTATCCTGCCCGTATCCCTTTTTCCGTGCGGCCTCCGTGCGGAGGCAGGAGGGGCCGTGAGATTCGCGGGCGCCGCAGCCTCTACGATTTTATTTAGCGAGAAGTTATACAAATTTGAACAAATCGTAATCCAGTAGCCCGTAGACATGTCGTAGGTGACATTGCACAATCCCCGCACGGGCACAGCGCGGAGGCCGCTCGCTGATCGTG